>JAJOOH010008207.1:0-41459 GCA_029582605.1 Solanum gracilifrons
TATATAAACACAAAATGCGATCCAACATTCACAAAACAACCCAAAAGAGGTAGCTATGGAAATACCTCACCCGGCCAAACTAGTCTAGCAGTTATCGTCAAATGCAAAAAAATTATAAAACAATATAAAAAGTAACAAAAATGGAGTAAAGAGGTTCATCCTGCCAGGCTAAGCCTGGGGTGAGCTCCGCATGTCGGTAACTCCATTTGTCTGGGAATCAATGCCCGACTGAGTAACATCCTTGGCTCCACTAGATCCTACCATAGACGTCTCCCTCAAAGAAGCCAGCACAGTTGTCTCAACCATGTCTCTCTCAAGATCTGACAAATCATCATACATGGATGCATCTCTAACACCGAGCTCCTTCTCATCAGTCTCCGTCTTAGACTCAAAGGTTGTGTCCTCTCTAACAACATCTCTGAGCGTAGTAATTAGAGGAGTCTCAAAACTGGCAGAGATATCTTCACTCGAGATGTCGGGAATCTCAATTGTGTCGAACAACATCAACAAATCTATGGATTTTAGCTCGTCCAACTCCTTTCGCAGCCCAACAACATCGGCCTTCAAGGCCATCACAATAGTAGAATCACCCTGAACCTACTCATAAGCCTCAACCCTCACAGTAAGGGCATCTAGAGCAAATCAGTGAGCATCTATCAACTCCCGATGCTCTCTCATCTCAACCCTAATCAGGGCCAAGGTAGCAGAAATCTCCTACTCTATCATCCCAGGCATAACAACCTTAACTCGAGAGGCACACACATCGGCAGATTCAGCCAGATGGCCTATTTTATATTACATGGCCTGGGTGATAGGGAGTTGGGAAGTAGTGGCAGCAGCAACAACACATGTAGTGGGAGGGGGTGCAACTGTAGAAGTAGGAGTAGTAGAAGTAGAAGGACCAGAGGTACTTGTAGGCTCACTGGCCTGAGGGGGCAGTATTGCCTCAGTCGGCAACATATCAACATCAACTATCGGGGACGTATCCACCGGTGCAACCCTCCTCCTGTCGGCCTCATCCCTCAAATACTCGGCCTCAATCCATCGGATGTCAGTAGAGGAAGGGGGTGTCACCTCCACATCTGTCTTCTCAATCATGGGGACACGGGCCCGCCTGCATAACTCGGTGATCAATACCGGAAAGGGAAGGGAGGTTCGCTCTTCTTGGCACTCATGGCCATCTTTTTCTCAATGAGCAGACCTAAGTTCAATCTATGTCTATCCATAATGGAACCTAGACACGCAGCCTTAGGATGTTGGAGGATTGACTCATTCTTCGAAGGCATAATGGTGCTGCTAATAAACCCGAACCTGTATCTGGCAGCCACGTTTATGTCCTTCTTCTCAATCGGTGCACCGACCTCGATCCACCTCGGTGTCATATAAAAGATTAGGGGTGACAACCAACCCTTTAGATCATTTAAGGTCTTCTTCTTGATGAGGTCAATGCAGTTATGCATGAATTCCCGTGAACATCTGAGTACCGCATTAATATTTGAGCTGCTACACTTCACCTTCTTCCCCCGAACAACCACAAAGTCAACTGGCTTGAATACGCCGGCCTTTTTTTTCCCTTTAGGTACCAGCTCCCCATAAGCAGAATAGAACTCTCGAACCCAAGTAGGGGATAAAAGGGCCTCGGGGTTTAGTGAAAATCTCAAACTTCTGGAACTTTAGGGTGTTCCAAAATTTGGGATACCGGTCTACCACACGATCGGTAGACAACTGCTTCTCTTCCAGAATTGTCCTCAAACCCTTAGCCTTTAGTCTGTTGAGTGACCGTGGTGGAGGAGCCTAAACTGGAGGTGGTGCCTGCATTGCTACCTGAGCTGGGGTAGGAGGAGGAGGAGGCGTAGGAGGTACTGGATCCTAGACGGATTATTCACCGATTTGGAGCGTAGCTCTACTCTCCTATCCCGTAGGAGCAAGCCAACTTCTAGCTCAGAGATGGAAGTCAGAGAACTGCCCTCAGAGTGGCACTTACTCTCAGAAGTAGTGAGGTGAGTGTCATAGAGTCCCTTACTGTCGGAGCTCTCCCCCGCTGGTGTGGGTTGTACATGGCCTTTTCCCTTTCCCTTTCCCTTTCCCCCTTTTGGAGGAAGTTTAGTAACTGGGGCCCGGGAGGCTGCAGCCTGCTCATTGATAATAATCCATTTAGCCCACTTTCGGGGTGGTTGATTCCTTCTTGGAACGTTAGGTCTAGCCATTTCTGCAAAACAAAACAACACACGTTAGATGCAATTTGAAAAATAATTCAAAGTTTGATAACTAAACAGGAAAGCCGAACAGTTCGGTGAGTCACCGTACCCCTTTGGCGAGCTAAGTTGGGATCGTTGAAAGTTCTATAGTAAAATCTATAAAAAATAAACACAAATCGGCTATGAGTAGGGCCAATCGGTGGGTCGTCGACACCATTCAACGAACTAGAAGCAGCTCGCTGAATGTTACAGAACTTTATCAGGAAAAAGAGGCGCAGTAAGGCGATTAAAAGGGACCTTTGGTGAGTCACTGAGTGAACTCGACAAGCTCAGGTATATCACCAAAAGTTACATAATTCGAGCCCACAAAATGGAGAAATAAAAGACGATCTAGGGGTCACTAAGTGAACCGCCGAACCACTCGGCGAGCTCGACCCAGCTCGCTGAATAGTTCAACTTGCCACATTTCTACTCCGACTTCAAAATTTACCTCGCAGCTCACAAAAACAAAATTAAACTATTGTCCTATGCAATCAAACTTAGACCCATATTACCCATGCACACGGGATACTCAGACTTCCTCCGATTTGGCCAAAATTGGCCAACTGACATCTTTTGCCCTTAAGAATGATGTCAACCACTCTTTCATTGGGAAAAATCTGAGAATTAGCATAATTTGGGGTTACTTAGACTTCACCCCCACTAGACCAACAACAAACTCAACACAACCCAACAAATTTAACAAGCTTAGACATGAGATTTCACAAATTAAGGCCAATTAACATCGATTTAAACTAAATACAGGCAAACATAACACCACACAATCAACAAATAAACATTAATACACAGAGAAAAAACCACATAATGATCAAGCAATTAATTTCACCAAAATGTAAAGCTGGGTTTGGAAAACCAACATTATATGCCGAAAATTTGTAAAGCTAGAGTAGCAATGAATCAAAAAATCCTCCCAGAGTTGTAGGTCCCACAAAAAGTAAGAAAACTAGTACAAAAGCAAGAATATAAGCGGTTGTGAAAGTTTGGAAGTTGAAAAGTATGAAAATGAGGGAGATTTTGAATTTAAAAATGGTTTGGCCTTAAAGACTCTTCAGTTCGCGCGCTAGTCAGTGACCACGACTTACGTCACCAACCCATTCAGCGATGTGCCGAGTATCACTTTAGCCCGCTGAGTTTTACAGAACCCCGGTAAGCTGGGTGGTTCAAACGACGATCCAAGTCGTGCCCGCCGACCTGTTTGGGGAGTTGCCAACAGGACCTTTTGCTCGCCTAGCTGCCATTTTCCCAAAATTTTGACTTTTAAACCTGCACATTCACCACATGTTATTCAAACAACAGTAGTAAAAGCATAAAGGCTTGGGTTGCCTCCCAAGAAGCTCCTTATTTAATGCCGTGGCACGATGTGGATACATTTTCAAGGTTCATTTTTTGGGTTAGCCAAGGTATCACTTGGTAGCCCCCCTTTTGGCCTTGGGTTCAAATGAGATGAGATTTGACCCATTTGCATTTCTAGTTGTTTGATGGACACTGAGTGAGAGGTGACCGTCTTATTTAGTATGGAGACGTCATTTTTCGTCTCTTTAAGCACTCTGTCCAACCCATCCACTTTATTGAGAATGCATGCAAGCATATCTTCAGTACGAAAGTTCTCCGAATCAGCCCCTTGCTCCTTTTGCTTTTGACACTCTTGGGATAGAACGTATCTTTCTTTGTCATTATCTTGTTACTTCCAATTAGCTCCACGATCATGCTCGGACGTTATCCCTCTCTCAATTCTAACCTTGATTCCTGCCCGGCCTTGGATAGCTCGGACGAAAACCTCCTTCTTGATTAGCAAGAAAGTTCACTTCCTCATTATATTGAACCTCAAAATGTGCCTCATCGGGATTTACCCCACTAACACCATCAACATTTAAACTTTTCAACCCACTACCCATCACATTTTTCGATAAGATATCCAGCTGGGTTATTTTTTTGGCCATATGTTGGTTTCGCTCTTGGTCTTTCTCGATCTGCTCCTTAGTCATCCTAAAGGTTGGAGGAGACACCTGGTCCTCTTGAGTGTACCAAGCTCTGTTAATCTTGGTCATACCATCGAGGAGATTAGATGCTATTTTGAAAGGTTGTTGCATTATACCTCTTCGGACAAGTTGATCAACTACACCTTTGTTAATCGAGTCTAGACTCTGGTAGAAGTGTTATAACAACACGTTGTTTGGAAGCCCGTGAGTCGGACATTGAAGTAATAACTTCTGAAATCTCAGCCACGTCTCATGGATTGGTTCACATTCTAAACGTTTAAAGCCCTGAATATTATCTCTCAATGCCATCATCTTTGAAGGTGGAAAGAACATTATGTAGAACGCCTCAGTAAGTTCATCCAAGTGGTAATGGAATCCCTCGGTAGATCAGCTAACCATTTGGTCGCTTTCCTCATCAAAGAAAAAAGGAACAACCGAAGACGGATTGGCTTTTGTGAGATGTTTTTGAATGAGAATGGACCACATACATCCACAAAGTTCCGAATATGATCATTGGGGTCCTTATGAGCTTGCCTTCCAAATAATCCTTTCATTTGCAAGAGTTGCAACATCGTGCTAGTCACGTGGAAGACAATATTTCCCTCAACATAAGGTAAACGTATAGCACCTACGCCACCCAATTGAATTGGATCATTGACATCATTCAAGTTGCCCATGTCAGCTTGGTGTCCAAGCTGGCTACCGTTACTTCCGTTCACACTCATCTCGTCCTCTGTTCACAAATAGCCAATAACAAACACTAAAAAAGGTAAGTCGATTCAACTACAACACAAAAAATCACAATCTAAACTTTAATAAGAGAATTCTAAACACCACTCCTCGACAGATGCACCATTTTTTATAAACGCTCAACTGTACCTCATCCAATACTAACAAAGAGTTAGGGTCGAAACGACAGGGAGCGGTACAAGTTCAATTCAATTACGAAGTTATATATGTGGTCTAATTGATTACAGGAATAGAAATTATTAAAATCATCTAGATAAATCAAAGGGGTTGACATGAATGTCAATGGGGGAGTTTGTTTGTCAATTAACACCTATAACAATTACGAAAACAGGGGAATCACATGTGATCGATTATAGGCTAATTTTGCTATATGGGTAATTAGAGTTTACTAACAATTCCTAAATCTCAATAGGTAGGCTAGACTATAGATGCAGTAGCTTTATCTCGAACAACTATTACGATTCAGGCGAGTTATCTCGAACCTGGACAAGCATAACACTACAAATTGCCTAATACCTCAATTTATCTACTCTCTCAAGATAGACATGTAGGATCGAGTTAAGATTCACTCTCTCGAGCTGAAACCACAACAACCCAATCACTGAAATCATCAATTGAAAACCTTAGCTCTAAAACCCCATTCTCAAGCAAGCCCAGAACACTAAGTTAGAATTGCATTTGCATCTATAATTTGTAGATTAATACACAACTATCAATTAAACCTACTTCAAATCAGCATTTAAATCAGTAAACAACAATACCCATAAGCTATTAAAGAAAATAATCACATGATCACACCCCAAAAATTAGGGTTTTAGCCACACATCATAAAAAGGAAGAAATAATTACCAATTATGTTATCCATGCACTCAGTAATGGTTCCCAAATATTTACAATGCTTCAAATCAAATCAATTCAAAAACCCAATTGAAACCTCCTCAAAACAAGTCCCAAAAGAAAGCTCAAAGTTCTACAATGGAGAAATTACACAGGAAAATGAATAGATTAAAAACTGGACTCTTTTTCTGCTTTTTGAAATTCGATTTGTAGTTTCCAAATTTTGGCCTTCAGGACCATTGGGCAAGGTTAGTCGAGCACCGTCGACCAAGTCGGTGGTGCGCCAATGGTCCCATTCCACCACCGATTTGCCTTGGCTTTTTAACCTCAGGGTTATGTGAGTTTAGGCCATTAGGATCGAGGTCACTGATTCATTTGGCGGTCCGCCGACTTTCCGTGTCTATCGCCAAGATACTTCTTTCCCGGGGCAGGCACACTGGAACTTTTGGCGAGCTAAAGAGCCACTCGGCGAACCGCCGAGTGGTCTTGGCGATCACCAGGAATGCCTTTCTTCAACTTCTTCAGTTTTTTCGCTCCTTTTTCCTCGATAATGTCCTTGCCATGCTCCCTAGTCTTCATTGCTGCAATTCAACACTTTCACATTAGTTTAAATTATAAATTAGCCATCGAGGACAATAAAACAATGAAAACAAAGCCCTAAATGAGTCGAAATCTCAGGCTCATCAAAATTCACCTGGTGGATTCCAAAGATTATTGGATTGTGCCTTTGAATATCATATAGACAAATAACTCCTCCATATGTTGATCCAAGGAAGAAAAGAAAAAATAAGGAAATTTGATAAAAACTTATAGCGTTAAAAAATATATTGAAACACCTATTACTAGGTTTTGACAACGGCGACTAGGTTCCTGCTAGATGTTGTCGTCTGATGGCCCGCCACCCCAGAAGGCTAGGCTAGATTCTGCCTCTTCATCCCAATTTCCATATTTACCAACCAAAACACACTATGTTCCAAATTCAAATATCCTTACCACTCTAATTTTGAACTCATTTGTAGATATTATTAAAGGTCATGGTACGAAAGGCAAAGAGAAAGCTATTGCTGATGTAGAGCCTATTCCTATGAAAAAGTCGAATCTCATTGGGGGTATACCTACCATTAACTTGACAACTAGTGAAATTCAAAGAATGAATATAATAAAGAATTTATAATTTGTGTGGTGGGCAAATTCTCTTATGGAGCTCCTGATATTAATGAAGTAAGATCATTTATTCCAAAACAGTGTGGGATAACTGGGATTGTCAGATAGGATATCTCCGAAATAGACATATTTTAATGAGATTTGATCGTATGAAGGATTTTATTAAAGTACTGTCTAAAAACACCTATTACATATTTTCAATGGATGGATTTCCATATCAAATGAGGCCTTTTATATATGATGCAAACTTCAAAGCTAGTGAAGAGACGACAAAGGCCACGATTTGGATCTTATTCCCTAATTTGCTACCTACCTTCTTCGTGAAGGAAGTATTGTTCTCTTTTGCATCAGTGGTTGGGAAGCCTATTCAATTAGATCTTGCAACTATTAATAAGACGCGTCCAAGTTGTGGAAGGGTGAAGGTCAACGTGGATCTGCTTGCTAAAAAACCTAAGTTTGTGAAAATGTAGTTAGAGATAAAAACACTCTTGAGAACAGGGTTGTTACACTGAAAATTCAATATGATTAACTATATGCATATTGCAAGAAATGTAAATTACAGGGGCATGGTGAAGAAGATTGTAGGGTTCCACATCCAGAGTTAGTGCAACAGTATGAAGAAAGGCCAAAAGCAGCACAACAATTAAATAGCAAGTGATTATACAAGGAGGTTGTAAAGAGCAAATGGAAGCCTACTAACAAAAACTTTACAAAGAAAGCTTGGGAATTAATGAGTGCTAAGGTAATGGAAAGTGAGGAGCTCCACGAAAACAACAATCAGTTTGAAGTACTTAATCAGCAAACACAAGAAGAGACTGAGATCTTAGAAGAAGAGGTAGCAAAACAGATGCATCAAGAGGGAGATGAGGAGACAAGGATTGAGCTTACTGTTAAGCTTAAGGATAAGCTGGAAACAAAAGACATTGAAGATGGGGAAATACAAAGTGAAGATGCCATGATTATTGATGCAGGGGTCAAAAGTGAAGTGAAGATGGAGATGGTAAGGGATGATGAAGAAGATGAGGGAATAACACAAAAACAATTGACTATCAACCTTATGGAAAGTAATTTGGAAAATGCTTTTTTCATACTCCTTTACAAACTATGGATCCAAAAGAGGAGTGGTATCCAACACAAATACAGGAGCCTATAATAATGAGAAGGGTTGAGGAGGAGAACAAAAATCAAGAGCTGGCAGTGGTATGTCTAAAATCTCAACATGTTCAAACCTTGCATGAGATGGTGTCACACCAAAGGGCTGTGGAGTTACAAGATAGGGGTAGTAAAGAGAATGTAGTAATTGAAGATAGAGAAGAAAAAAAGCTCTTGCAGATTGAGAATAGGGTGTTTAAAGAAGTAGGCATCTCACATTCATCAGCAACAACACTTAAAGGCAAAGGTAAAGGGGAAGTGTTACCTACAAGATCAAATCCTAGGAGAGGAGCTAGGAATGGGTCTAAATGATGATGAAGACTTTTTTTTGGAATGTGAGGGCTGTTAGATCTCAAAATTCATTCCATATAATTCAAATATTATACACATTTCACAAGTTTTCTATTATAGCATTTATGAAGCCTTTTCAAACTAACAATATTCAAAGGTTCAAAATGAGATTGGGCATGGATTATGCTAACTATAGCTGTAATGGCAAAATTTGGGTATCTATTAAAGATTGTATTTAGGTGAAGGTGATGTCTGATTCTGATCAGATGCTGACACTAAGGCTACTGCTCTTGGTAAATAATAATCCATTAATTATTTCTATAGATATGCCAAGTGTGATGCTGAGGAAATGGTCCAATCATGGAATGATATTTACTGTATTAGGAATGCTAATCAAAATTCACTCTGGTTGATTGGGTGATTTTAATGTCATTTTGAGTGAAGAGGAGAAGATTGGTGGTCTGCCTATATATCCTACTGAGTATGAGGACTTTGCATTTTGTGTAAACTCCTGTGACTTGGTGAAGGTCAGATTCAAAGGGATCCCTTTTACATGGTGGAATAGAAGGATTGATCATCAGTGTATTTTCAAAAGGCTGGATAGGTACATGATGAATCACGACTATTTGGGATATTTTGGGCTAGTAGAAGCTGAACATTTGGCAAGAATAGGGTCTCATATGTTACTTACTTGTGGACAGAAGAATTATTCTACTAGAAGACCTTTTACGTTTCTTAAATTTTGGACTTAAAGATCGGATTTCTAGCAGGTTGTGAAGGACAACTGGGTTTCAGAAGAGGTTGATGTGTTTATTAATTTGAAATAGAAGTAGAAAAAGCCAAAATTGCCTTGTCTAATTGGAGTAGAGTAGCTTTTGGAGATATTTTCAAACAATTAGCTATCAGAGAAGAGATTGTAAGGGTGAAAGAACAATTATTTGAAGTTGCCCCCACATCAGATAATAGATGAATTTTACATCAGGCCCATGCTGAATTAAAGAAATATGTGCATTTTGAAGAGGAGTATTAGAGGTAGAAATCTGGAATTCAATGGTTTACAGAAGGGAAAAAATACAATGTTCTTTCACAGTTTAGTGAGTGGTAGAAGCAAAAGATTGGCTATAAATAGAATCCAGAACATGGAAGGAGAATGGGTGGAAGGTGAAGACCAGGTGGCAGTAGCTGCTCAGGAATATTTTCAAAAGCAATTCACTGGCAACTATAATATGGAGGAAGCCCCTATATTGAGATATATTCAGAAGAGTGTTACTGAACGAGACAACTGTAAATTAAATGAACATCCTACTAAGGATGAAGTTAAACAAGTAGTGTTTGAACTCAATGGAGACAGTGCCAGTGGCCTGATGGGTTTACTGGACATTTTTTCCAACAATGTTGGGACACTGTTGGTAATAATGTAGTTAATGTGGTTGATTTTATTTTACTGGTACCACCCTTTCTAAGTCTATTACACATACTAATTTGGTGCTACTACCTAAGAAGGATATTATTCAATTTTTCTCAGACATGAGGCCAATTAGTCTGAGCAATTATCTTAACAAAGTAATTTCAAGGGTGATGAATGATAGAATGGGGGTTCTTCTTCCCTCTCTGATTGAAGCATAACTGAAAATATTTTGCTTGCTTAGGAGATTATTACTTATATTGGTAAGAGAGGTAAACCAACAAATGTGGTGATCAAACTAGATATGGCAAAGGTGTATCACAAAGTGGATTGGGGTTTTCTGATTTGATGATAGTGTTGTGGATAAAGTTTGGAGGATGGTTGCTAATAACTGGTATTCTATTCTTATAAATGGCAAGGGACTGGCTTCTTCCACTCATCTAGGGGGTGAAGCAAAGGGGGCCCTTATCCCCAACTTTGTTCATTCAAACTATTGATGTTCTCTCTAGAAGTTTAAATGCTTTGTTCTGCAATGAGGTCTACAAGGGATATGGATTACCAAAATGGAGTGATAATATTAATTTTCTTGCTTATGCAGATGATATTATTATTTTTACTTTAGCATATGGAAGATCTTTACAGTTATTGATGAAAACTGTGAGGGATTATGAGAAGCAATCAGGGCAGATGATTAATAAAGCAAATAGCTCATTTTTTGTCTTTCACAAACTAGCAAATAAGTTGATCTCTGACATTGAAGTAAGTACTGGCTTTTCTAGAGGGAAGTTTCCACTTATGTATTTAGGATGTCCTATTGGTCATGCCAAGAAGAAAAAAAATATACTTTGCTGAATTGATGAAAAAAGTGCATAACAAGTTGCAAGCTTGGAAAGGGAAATTGTTGTCATTTGGAGGTAAGGTTGTGTTAATTCAAAATGTGTTAAACAACATCCCTATATATCTCCTATCTGCTATTACTCCTCCAAGGTGTGTTATTCATGACTTGCGCGCATAGAGTTTTTGCTAAAAAAATTTGGAGGTTTAGGGATATAGGAAGTAACACGCATTGGGTGACTTGGACAGATATATGCAAACCCAAGGAGTAAGGGGGTTTGGGTTTTAGATCCCTGTTTGATGTATCTAAAGCTTTATTTGCAAAATTATGGTGGATATTTAGAACACAAAAGACTTTGTGGTCTAATTTTATGTGGAACAAATATTGTAAAAAGGAGAGGCCTCAAAGGGTTGAATGGAAAAGGGGTTCTTTAACTTGGAACTATATGCTGGAAGCTAGAGATTTGATTGATCAACATATATGGTGGGAACCCAAATGTGGCCATTCAAGTATCTGGTATGAGAATTGGTCACAGTTAGGAGCACTTCACTACATATTACCTAATGACACTACTAAACATGTACAACTGGAAGAAGTCAAAAAATGCTTCTTGAATGGAAAGTTGAATTACGATTTGTTGCAAACAAGCTTTGGGGAAGATGTCAGTAGACATGTAATACAACTCCAGAGGAGTTTTAAAGATGAGGATCAGTGGAATAAACCTTGGTGGATGCTTCAAGCTGCAGGAAAGTACACAGTGGGATATGCTTGGGATTTTCTAAGGGAGAAAAATGAAGCTTGTATAAATTACAAGTATATCTGCAATACAGGAATTCCTTTTCAGGTATCATTCTTCACTTGAAGACTATGGCAACAAATGCTTCCTATTGGAGAAGTTCTTGTTAGGAATGTGATGGCGGAGTATAAGAGACTATTGAACAACTATTCATTATATGTTCAGACACTAATTCAGTATGGAGATACTTTGCAGGTACAACAGGAGTGGAAGGTCCTTTCTTGCAATTCAAAGACACTATGTATAAATGGTGGAAAGCAGAAGTTTTTGCAAAGCTTAAACCACTGATAATGGTTGGGCCAATGTTTATTTTTCGGTAAGTATGGAGGAGAAGAAATTCTATGAAGTTTGGAGGTTCAATGTCTTATCTGTGTATGAGGGGAATGATAGGCAAGAATTTAATTCTTTTGGCTAAGCAGTTATATCCATGGATGCATAACATGCCTTCTAATTGGCCTAAAGTAGTAAGATTCTTGACAGAGTATACTCCTAGGATAGATTGCAAAGTGGTCTATTGGAAACTACCTAGGGAGAATACTTTCAAGTGCAATACTGATGGGCTTCAAAAGGTAATCCAGGACCAAGTTCTTCTGCGTTCTGTATTAGAGATGATCAAGGCAATCTTGTATATGGTGAAGGAAAGATGATTGGAGTGTAAAAGAATCTAATAGATGAAATAGTAGCTCAATATTGTAGGAATCACAACTTATTTCCATTGATATTGGAAACAAATTCCTTAGCTGTCAAGAAAATGGTAGAAGGGGAGTGGCACATCCCTTGGGAGGTGACACTGGAGATCAGAAAAATACATGTACTTAAGAAATGGTTGGAGGTGGCTATTGAACACACATTGAGAAAAGGAAACAAGCTGGCCGATTTTATGGCTAACATTATTTTTTCTTTTGCAGGAACAAATTCAGTATGTTATAATGATTTCCAGGCTTTACCTAGTGAAGCTAAGACTTTATTAAACATGGACGAAAGGCAAATTCCTAGTCTGAGGATAAAAAATCTACAGAATGGAAACTTTGCACATAATGGATGATAAAATAGTATGATATCGTCAAATAAAGGTACCTACAACCCAAGATAATACAATACTATGCAGTAGTAGAATGGAGAGACCAAAATCAAATATAGAGGTCCGTTGGAAAAATATCATAGAGGAGGTTAATCGTAATCGAAGAATACCTGAGGAAGACCGACGTAACATTGTCCTAAGGCTTTAGACAGTGGTATTAGCTCCTTGATGAGCTCAATCTGTCAAAGATGAAGGATTAAACATACGAGTTTCTGAATTAGGTAAGTGTTATTTAAGATAATAGGTAATACAATCAAAGGGAGAGAGGCCATCACCTGACTTAAAGCTTCGACTAAATCACATTGAGTTGGAGAAGTCTTTGGTTGGGATGATTTCATGATGTTAGTGAGACTAGTTAACGTCTGATATGAAATACACCCAAAGCTTGATGTACCTATTGAGTCATTTCAGGTTGTTGTGAAGGTAGCTGAAGCTAGAGCACGAAATGTTGATGCAGAAACCAATGTGTGTGTCCTAGTCTAGGGTTTGTAATGGCGAAGTGAAGAAGATAACCCGATCCCCTTTCCACTTTCCTATTTTGTTTCATTTTTGTTTCCTAATTTAGCATAGGTGTAGTATTTAGTTTTTGGATCGGGTTCCTTTTTGGGCATGGTCTTGGTTGTAACATTTGGTCCTATTTCAATCAAAAGGGCTTGCCCATCAGTTATAATTAAAACAATATGCTGATTCAAGAAAACCAGAAGAAGTGCTCCGTATGTAAAGATGCTGGTTTTGTTTTGATATAAATATTTTCTAAATAATTTTGGAACATTACTCATAGGATTAACCTATTTTTAGATATTTTTTATAAAATATAACAAAGGAAGCCACAAAAGAACTACAACTCCAAATCAAAATGCTCCATAATTGTTGCTGAATTTTAATGAACTTATTTTTTTATTTGAGGATGTATCTTAATTTGAATCAACTTATGTTATATATATAAAATGTATGTTTTACTTTGAACTACATGTTTTATTTTATTACAGAACTGATGCATTTTTACAATTTTTTAATTAACAATTTACAACAAAATTTTGCATCTATTCCAACAGATGTCAATTATGTGTTATAACTTACAATAGAATTTTGCATATGTTCCAACACAATTTCACATCTTTTCCAACAAATGTCAATTATGTGTTACAACTTACAACAAAATTTTGCATATGTTCCAATAGAATTTTGCATTTGTTCTAACAAATGTCAATTGTGTGTATAGTTTAAAACATAATTGTCATTTGTTGCAACATATGTCAGTCTGTTGATATTTTGACTAATAAGTAATCAGATTACAATTGTCGTTAAGTGACAACAATCCATGACTTTTCTACACTGTCATTGACACAACTTATAATGCACTGTCATTACAGGGACATCATTACAACTCTTCATATTCCAATCTTTACAAACTCTTTCGTTGAATCAATTTTTTCAAAAATTTGCGACTCTTTATATTCCATTCAAAAAAATTCAACTCTTCACATTTTAAATCTTTTAAAACTCAAAATTTGCAACTTCATAATCATTATAAGAGAAATATTTTACACACAAGGATGTAGAAGAGGAAATAAACTTTTACAAGAAGAGAAAAATTTTGCAGGAAGAGGAAAACTTTTACAAGAAGAGGAAATTTTCGCAAGTAGAGGAAAAATATGAAGAAGATTACAAGAAGAGAATTCTTTTTTTGAATTATATTGAATCGATGAATCATCTCAGTTCCTCAACAGGCCTAGTCCCTAAGTCCCTAAACTAAATAGGACGCTTATAATCGCGATCATGCTGCATCAGCTCTTTCAGTCACTACTACATGTGTCATACCTACAGTGACAAAGAGTTTGATAAGACTCTCGGATAAGAAAGATCAATCCTGAATAAGCTTCAGTGTATTCTCATTCTAAATCTTTTTGTAAGCAAGGAGCTATAAGAAGATAGTTGTCAGGTCAGCCTGGTCGGAAAGAAGCTTGCTTAGACCTTGCTTTATATTGAAAAAAGTCTCCCTCCTTGAGAAAGTAGCATTTCTATCATTTAGTGGATAACTCCTTGCACCATTCCGCTTAAGGTGGGACGCCTTAGTCCCATAAGCTTATGCCTATACTTTCTTTCTCTTGAAATATACATAGTAAACCACTTTAAACTCGCAGTTAGTCTTGGCCTAACACTGCCTGGGGGTTGGCCTTTTAAGGCTTATTTCACTTCTTTTTTTCTTTTTCTCTTATTGCTAATTGGAACTCCGGCTCCGGTAACCTCCTGAACCTTATCCATTACGTCAACCCTTCTTCAACAAGGGAAAGATAGGAGGTAATTCCCTTTTTTAAGGCCCCTAACCTAGTCCTGGTTTGGTTCTCCACTGGAAAGATTTGAGATACCTTCTCCTGCCCTATAAAGTAAGGGAGACTGACACTATGTTCTATAGAAAGCGAAATAGTGATAAGGAGTTGCGGAAAAGTCCCCGAAAAAAGGAAGCGACTTTTCCCGATAGAGCAGAGGGCACAGTCTTTGGCCTAGGTAAAATAAAACCAGGCCTCCCCTTCCACCCAAGTAGACTATTCTTTCCTTATGGAGGCTAAGAAAAGAGAGATATCCTTGCGCAAGGCGAAAGATCGATGTCCTTCAGAATTCTAAAAAGATCAAGAATTGCGTGCCTTTAGATCCCGTCTTTCTTGATTCATAATCAAGACGAAAGGTCGGATGTACTTGTTTAGGTCAGGTCTACTTTTGGTCATTCTTCTCTCTGAAAAATAGAATATTGCTCAAAGAAGGTGATTCGTAGTCCCTTATCCCTTCCCAAGGGGTTACTTACTGATATTGTTGCAAGGATTACTTATTTTTCCTTCAATGATTTAGTCAATGTAAAATTAAGATATGTATAAAATCTATTATTTACAACGAACAACTTACATTTTGATTTCTAACCGATTGATTGTTTAGTTGCAAGGGTTTTCATGAAGTCGCAAATGAAACCTATGTATATCAGAAGGTAGCACTGGTAGACTTTTTGATTGTGTCATGGCGAGTGGTAAAATGAAGAGAATATAAATAAAGTTACATCTTTCATGAAGCAATGTAGAAAATGAGGGAATACAGAAACCTTATACAAAAAAGGCGCGGTAATAATTAATTTTAATTTATTTTCATATGTATTCAGGTGTTTATCGATGTATTCACCCTTTTAAATATATTTTTTTCTCAGATGGACTTTTTTCAAAAATGATACGCTAGAAGAACTTGCAGTGGAATTGTTTAAGCACGCATCAAATGGAGGCCACATTGATGCATCGTATGTGATTGCCATAATTTCAGTTTTCTATAGTGGTGAATCCGAGAAGGCTGTTGATTGGTACATGAAAAAATGTTGCCACCGACAGTAAATGTTGACAGAGTATATTAGAAATATTGACAAATATATAGGTGAAAAATTCTTTAGTTCTGGGAGAAAGACCCACTTGTTGCACTATTCAACATCAGCAATAAGTTTGCAGGAATGGCCGGCCTGATAGTGATGATAATGGTAAACATGTCAATTTTCATTGTCATGCGTGTAGTTGTGATGTAGAAATTGCTAATATAGTTAGTGTGTTTCCTAAGACTTAGAATCATCTGTAATTTATCTTTCAATTATGTAATACTTTTTGGCTCGAAACTATGTGCATAAGTTGTAACTTATCAATTTTCTGTTATTTTTTCCTCAATATATAGTTGTTTGGTATATGTTGCAACATATGTAAATTATGTTGGAAAATTACCACACGAAATTGATATGTGTACAAACATAATTTTAATTTGATGTAATATATGACTAATCTATTGGAACTTATGAACACTTCTGTGTGGTAAATTTCAATGGATCGATCATATGTTGCAATGGATATGTAACATTAAATGTCATTTTTCATTGTGATTAAATATGATTGTGAGATAAGACAATAATTGATCATTATGTATTGTTTTATAACATTTTTGACTACTAAATTAAGGTCAAAGTAACAATCTTCATCAAATTTATCAATATATCAATCCATTTAGGATAATACCATTAGTTGATCATCTAATGACTATGTGATTCAATATGATTGCGATATAAGACAATAAGTAATCATTATATATTGTGTTATAACATTTTTGATTAATGAATTAAGGTCAAATATAATAATATTCAACAAATGTATCCATTTATAAATCTATCAATTTGGAATATGTTACAACATATGTCAATTCTATTAGAAATTTACATGTAACACCTCGAAAATTTCTAAGTTAAGACTCGAACCATTCTTCATTTACTTCTGTAGACACGTATTTTTGATCGAACTTAAAATTTTTCACCATTCTTAGAGCTGAAGTATTTTTATAAATATAAATTAAATATTTTGACTTTTCTCTTATTTTATTAAGTTTATTTTAAAAGATTTGAAAACAACAAAAATAGAATCACTTTTTAAGGTAAGTTTTATTTTTCAATTGTTTAAAAAGAAATGAAAGATTACAAAAATCTATATTATTTTAAATTTAAGTTTTTATAAATAAACTAGTATTATTTAATTATTTTTGTTTATAGATGTTTGACTTTTTCCTAGATTTTATTAATTTTAAATAATTAGTTGGTACATTATTATAATTTACTATTTATAGTTAATTATTATTCTTTTAAAAGTAGAATAAAAATAAAACTAAAAAATAAAAAATAACCTAAATAATCTAACAAACCTACCCCACTTCTACTCCTATCCAAAACATACTACACGTAAAAAATAAAAAAAATAAAAAGGGAAAAGGAGAACGAAATAAAGAAAGAAAAAGAGAAAGCGTTTGACTTATTTTTGAAAAAAAAAAATTAAAAAAAAAATAAGAAAAGAAAAGAAAACCATCAGCAAGTTATACTCCCACTTTCTCTCAACTTCCCCACACTCCCACTCCCTCATGTTTTTCTCCACATTCCACAGCCCACATAATACAACCCACTACCCCATACCTACACCTATCCTAACACCTATATATATACACCCACATACTACAAAAGAAGACAGAAAAAAAAGGCACACGGAGAGATATATGCATTGACATTGGCAAAAAATAATAATATACATTGTACTTTTGTTTTGTCCACTGACCTAAGTTCATCCGCACATCACACTTTGCTACCTTCACTCCACTCTCACTTGCAAATATACATCGTACCTTTTGCACATTGAGATTAAAGATCTGGGAATTTATTCTTCGCGATTTCAAGTTCGTGGCTCCTGATTATTGGTCCTTTCTTCTCGTGTATTAGTTTTCACAAGAGGTAACCTTTATTTATATTCTATTTTTGTATAATTTTATGTTATAACTGTGCAAGAATTGAATCCCATATATTGAAGTTGTTTAGATTTCGTATGTGTTTAATCTGTTTATGTTATTAATGTTGTATACTGAAATATATCCGAACATGCTATTTGACATGTGAATATTTCTTACTTGTTTAAGAGTCCATTCCTCACTCTCTCTCCTTAATTAATTATCAAATTTTTTATGTTCGTGTCTTACTAATTTGAGTGAATTCTTCTTTTGGGTGCTAACAAAAACAATAATAATAAACTTGTTAGGATAAGGAGAAGCAACGAAAACAAAATAAATTAAAATAGATTAAAAAGAAAAAGAAAATAAATGTACAGAATGTCAAAAAAATTTTTTTATAAAAAAATATAAAAAAAGAACAACGAAAAAAATAATGAAACAAAAGGAAAAAAAGAAACAAAAACATAGCACAACAAAAATTAAAATAAAAAGCAAAGAAGAAAAACAGAATGTAAAAAAAAATAAAAATAATGATACAGAACGTTAAAAAACAAAAAAAACTTACAAAGAACAAAAAATAAAAAAAATAAAAAAATAAGAAGAGAGAAGTAGAATGAAAAAAAATATAAAATTAATAAAACAAAATGTGCAAAAAAAAAAAAGTACATAAGTCATCTAAAACAAAGTGTTCCTGTTATTCTATATGACATGTAGATAATATTAGTTTAAATTTAGTATAAATACTAAAGATTTTTTATTTTTTTTATCTTTTCTCTAAAAAGGGCCTTTCATGGGTTCATTAATTATATTATTAGATTTGGTTTAATAACTTACAAAAATTAAAAGTTTTATCTTAAGATTTTATTTTTTACTTTATTGTTAATAAAATAGGTCAACATGTGTCATTAATCATTAGTTGAAGCGTGATTTTAATTCATATGTTTGTTTTATTCAAAATTTATTATTTAGAGTTAGAATAGTAAAAAGTATATATATAAATCAACCATGCTCTGTTTTGTTAATATCTGGAAGCATAATTGCAAGATGATAAGATTCAACATAATTAAATTTAGTAAGCCGAGTGGGGGTAATTGAAATATAGGAAAATTTTGAACGCTATAATATTTTGATGTCTCTATTTATTTTTAGACTATTTTAATATAATCATAGGTATTTATTAGGCTCTATTATACATTATATGAGTAATAATAATTAAATTTCATTTCAATTAAGAATGTGGTTCCACATCTTTTTGAGATACTTAAGAAATTCAAGGATGCGGTTACACACCTTGGCCAAATTATTTTAATAATTAATTTTGTTAATTCAAACCAAGAGGTGTAAATTGAGATTATTAGGTGTGATGAACTTGAGAGGGGAATACAGTTATGTCTCCAAATGTCAAGATCGAGAATGCAGTTATGCATCCGGTTTAAGACTAATAAAAATTCAACAAATAAAAAATAAACAAACAATGGCATGTAGACACAATATATCCAAAAATAGTAAAAATATGTATAAGTCAATAAAAGCGACCGTGGTAGAACCACGGGACTCGAGGGATGCCTAATACCTTCCCCTCGGTCAACATAATTTTTTACCCGATTTTCTGGTTCGCAGACCAAATTATAGAGTCATTTCCTTTTGATTAGGGATTAAAAAGAAAAGGTGACTTGGAACACCAGAACTCAATTCCAGGTGGCGACTTTGAAAATATAAAATAATTCCTAATCAATACCGTCACTTAAATTGGAAAAATCCTTACGCCGTGCGCAAAAAAGGGTGTGACATCTTCTAGGGTCATATTGGGTGATTCTTAAATTACCCATATGTGTAAAGATAAATTCTTTAGTGTGGAAATGATTTTGGATATCAATTGAGGTCACTAGAAACTCCTAGCACAAAGTTGAGTTGAAAGTTTCCTTATCGATTAAGTTTTGATGTAAGATTTTACTTGGATCAACTTCAAACGACCATATATCTTAGAATATAAAGAGTTACGTGGATCATAACCTATCAAATTAAAGGTATTTGAATCCTCTTTCCAATGCCACCAATTTTGAGTCAATCCAAATTTTGAGTAAAAAGTTATGACTATTTTAGTAACTTGATATGGTGTAGTGACGAATTAGCCGACGGTAAAATATTAAAAAGGGTCATTTTTATCTTTTTACCTCTAAGAAAACCCTAAACTAAATTCTTGATTAATTAAAGACCCAAAACAATGAGATTTTCATCTCTTAATTCATCATTCTATTCTCTCTTAAACCCTAAGGCAAAACTCTAAGGAAAAAAAAATCAAAATAGAAGACTCCATTCAAGATTTTTCTTCAAGGTAAGTCTTTCTCAAAGAATTCCATTCTTTCCAACTCAAATTCCTCCACATAATTATGAATCACTAATGAAAATTATAATTCTTGGCCATAGAGTTTCAAGAAACTAACTCAAGAAATCTCAAGAAAGGTTTTCTTGATTTTTCTCCTTCAAGCTAGGGTTTCAAGGCTTCTAATCAAGTTCTTCTTCAAGATTCTTCAAGAACCTTGTTCTTCCAAGAATGTAAAGCTATCATAGTGTTGGACTAATTCTTTCTCACACCCTACATCTACTTTCAAATCAGTAAAAGAGTAATCTAGGATTCTACCCCTAGATTTGAGTATTCTTGAGATGAGTTAATTTTGAATTCTCGAGTTCCTATTTCTTTTAAAAATTCTATTCCTAATTATTGAGTTTCTATATTGTTATTGAGATCCTTGAGTTAATTTGTTCATGTCTATATTTTAGCATAAACCCTATTTTGAGTTATAAATTTTGAAAAGTTTTTTTAAAGCCAACACTTAAGTTCTTAAACTGAGTTTTGAGAAAAAGTTTAAAGGTTTTATTTCATAATAAGGACTTAAGAGTTTATAATGCTATTTATATATATATATATATATATTGATTATTGGACTTGAAAGATAAGTTTATAAGTGCATGTTTTCAAGAAGGTAAACATGTCGCATGTTTTGAAAAGTATTTCAAGTAATGTAAGAAGTTCATTCTTTGTAATGGGTGAATTGAGCACATATTTATATTAATTATTTTGGGACTAGTATTGATCACCGAGTTGGGTTAGAGTCTTTTATGATTCGGAAGTCCCATAGAACTACATAGCCAGCGTAGGATATGATAGCATTAATTCTTCATGCTACTCCTCACTGCCTCTGAGAAGGCTAATTAGATGGATCCATAGTCACAATATCATCTTATACAACCAACAAGGTATAGGATGGGCTTTTGCAACGTGCGGCGGGACGTTGTATCCTTGCTAGGCTCATAGTAATAGTTGCCGGTTAGAGAAACTCCCCACAAGTAAAGTATATTATTTCCATTGTATATTTTATTGTAAATCTTAAATGGTTTTCACTTCTTGTTCATGTATTGATTCAGTTGAGTTTCTTTTAGTCATTGACTTAAGTTATTTGTTTACTCAACCATATTACATACTCGTACATTACATGTAGTGATGTCATTCGACTGCATTCTTTTATGATGCTGATATAGGTGTTCATGATTATCAACAGGTGCTTCATTGAGATCATGCTACACTCCAATTAGCTTTGGTGAGCCTCGTTGTATTCTAGAGGACTTCACAGTTACTTTCCAGTTAGTAGTTTTGAGGTGTCGTGGGTCTTGTCCCGACATCCTTTCTTTGTAGTAGAGGCTTCATAGATAGACAATTTTGGAAAGTCTTTCAGTTTCAGATATTTTATTTAAAATTTATGTTTCTTACTTACTAAATTCAGCAAAGTTTTGAGATTTAATAAGCTGTTTCTAACCGTTTCTTTCAATTTGATGATTAGGTATGCTTGAGTTAGTCTTCCACTTATAGTCAGCCATGGTGAGGGTTTGCTTGGAGACAAGCAATGGTTTTCAAGTGTAGGCCATGTCCAGGGTGTAGGCTTGAGTTGTGACATTACCACATACAATTAACGTCTTTACCAACAAAATTTTAATCTGATGCAACACATGACTAATTTGTTAGAAAAATTGTAACGAGTAATGACCCTCTAGGTCATTTTTGTGTTTGTGCCTTTTTTTCATCATTTAGTTGGTTCCTATAGCCACCCTAAGTCATCAATGACTTATTGGGACTAATATCTTAGTCACCTTGTCATTCATTTGGTTTTTATGTGAATTTCTTTATTTTGGATCTTTTGAACCTTAAACGGTTGTTTTCGATCAGATGTTCTGGAAGATGACCTCAAAATCCAATTCTAATGATTCCATCAACTTTGGAAGGGTCATTTTAGGCTACTGACATGGTTGGCATGACTCTTGAGGCTTCCAGTGTGAGTAAATGCGATTAGACATTTTAACTTTTAAGTTAAGACCTAAGTTTTACCTTGGTCAACATTCTTTGTAAACATTTTCGGATAAGAATTCCCTCAACATGGTTAGCTCTGAAATATCGATTTTTGTTTAGTATGACCCTTCGTGTGGATCTCGAGACTTTTGGGTTAATTCTAATCCTTCTTGTGGATTTGTGGCTTAAAATAAAGTTTGGGTGCGGGACCCAATTTTGTCGAGACAACCTCATATCGAAATTTTGACTGCTCCATTGATTCTCGAATATAGAATTTTGTAGGGTAGCATATCTCATTTGTGAGCATGGTTTCGAATGAATTCGAGACACCCCATCAGAGATTTGAACTTGCCAAAAATTAGCTGATGTGCATCCGCTCGTGCAAGCCAATACTGGTCTTCACGATTACGGGCCACCTTGGTCCTGTTCTTAGATGAGATAAATGTTTGCCTCCGAATTTGAATGGTTGTTTCGTGTTCATGAAGTCCTAGCTAGTCAAGCCTCCGCATTTGAGAGCTACCAGTCTCGTTCGCGGCACCTAGGTTTGCTGGCCTTCACACTCATCGGCCTTCGACCACGTTTGGAAAGTGTAACCATCTTGTTCTCCATGTTCGCGGGGCCTTTGGGACACATTTTCAAAGAGCAATTCCATCTGGCCTTTTAAATAAGGACAAAAACGACTCAACTTATTGTGGAAGGTTCAAACCTTTATAATTCCCTAGTTCTAGCTACGAATGGGTGATTCAAAGTCATGTGCATCCGCAATTGTTGAGGCTATAGGCGTGGCTTATAAAAAACTATTGAAGGCCCTTTGTTTGAGGTAACTTTAGGTAATAGATGGTTGCATTATTTCTTTAATTAAGTTGTTTGGGTGAGATTATTGCATGTTAATGTTTTTTTCGCTTTGAGTCCCAAATTGTGTTCCATTTTTGGAAGACAAGTTTGGGGTACTTGTTAGTTGTAGTTTTGATGATGTGACAAACCCAGGGACCTTGTAAAGGGACCTGATCTGGCGCCAATATACACACAACTGCCAGGCTGGAAAAAGTACAATTAGTTGGTGCACAACCTCCAACTGTGGCAGAAGTGGCAGAAACCTCAGCCAATGGCATGGCCTCAAATGTTGTGACTATTCTTCAACTGTGTGTATAGTTTGTCATCATCAAAGAGGGGGAAAATATTGGTTGCAGTTTTGATGATGTGACAAACCCAAGGACCTTGTAAAGGGACCTGATCTGGCGCCAATATACACACAACTGCCAGGCTGGAAAAAATACAATTGGTGGTGCACAGTCTCTAACTGTGGCAGAAGTGGCAGAAACCTCAGCCAATGGCATGTCCTCAAAGGTTGTGACTATTCTTCATAAAGATTATGTCCAATAGTCATAACTCTAGTTTTTGCAACTTGAACAAACTCTCAAGAACTCTTGCAAAGGCTAACAAAAGTAAAGAATCATCCTCAAGAACAATAGGGACCTGATAGAGCTGCAAGCCTAATTGTCTTAGGATTATTTCTTCTGCACGTACATTGTAAATCTGTTCCTAAATCTATAAAGGATTCAGATATTGTGTTTGGTTGAAAAGTCTAAATCAGTTAAGGGTAACTGATTTAGTGGGTAGCATCGCTTTGTTGCTTAGTCAAAGCCTAAGTCATCTAGAGTGGGTGGTTTAGTGGGCAACTTGTGTGTTGCTTAGTTGAAGCCTAAGTTGTCTACTGGTGATAGCCTAGTGGGCAGTGTGGCATCTGCTTAGGCTCTTCAAGTAATAGAGTTATTACTTGGTCGTGAGATTAATAACCTTTTCTCACGTTGATTGTAACTATTGTTCGTTTTTTCTTAAGGAAGATTAGTGAAAACAGTTGAAAATCTTGTGTGACAGGTCATGGTTTTACTCCCTTGAGCAAGGAGGTTTCCACGTAAACTGCTTTTGTTATGATCTTGTTATTATTTACTCTTCGTTATTGTTCTTGTTGTGTCAAAGGATCTGGTCCATTGACTTAAAGTAGATGCACGTATTCTATCAATTAGTATCAAAGCGGGTACTCTCTAGCTGGTGAACACCAAGAGAGATATTTCTGCAAAAGAATGGTTGACCACTGAACCTCGAAGAAGGATAATCTTCAACATAACCTCCTCGTTTCAATGGTCAGTTTTACAGTTGGTGGAAAATAAGGATGCATGACTATCTTATGGTTGAGGACAGCGAGTTATGGGACATAGTGCTGGATGGACCGTTCATTCCAACCGTGGAAGTGAAAGATGGTGAAATCACAAAAGTTATTCCAAAGACTCGTCAACAGTACAACGAGGTGGACAGAAAGAAGATCAAGAAAAGCTACAGAGCTAAAAAGCTGTTAGTGTGTGGTATAGGTGCTGAAGAGTACAATCACATCTCTGCGTGTGAATCGGCAAAGGAAATCTGGGACAGTCTAAGAACAGCTCACGAAGGGACAGAGTAGGTGAAGGAGTTTAAGGTAGATATGCTGACCACCCAATACGAGAACTTCACAATGAAAGAGGGTGAAAGCACTCATGACATGCATACAAGGTTTTCATCCATAACAAACGAGTTGCAAAGCTTGGGAGAACCCAGTAGCTCTAGTAAGCAGGTCAGGAAGATTCTTCGAATTCTTCCCAAGTCAAGTGCAAGTAAAGTAGATGCCATAACTGAAGCAAAGGACTTGAAGGTTTTGACGATGGATGCTCTCATTGAAAATCTCAAAACTCATGAAATGAACAGAAATCAAGACACCTCAAAGAAGGAAGCTAAGAAAGACAAGTCTTTAGTTCTCAAAATCAAGTCTGGAGACGACTCTAGTGAAGAGGATGACATGGCTTATCTAACCAAGAGTTTTCAAAAAATTGTGAGAAAACATGGAGGGTTCAAGAGAAGAGGGAATCTCCCTCATGCTGCAACTACTAGTGATCTCAGTCACAAGTGCGGAAAGGCGGGGCACTTCATAAGAGATTGCCCGATACTCAAAATTGAAAACAAAGAGTATCAAAGACCTGGAGGTGAAAAAGACAACAAAAGGGACTTGGTACCTGAGAAAAATGCAAGAAAAGCTGCAACTGCCAACATATTTAATGGCATGTTTGCTCTCATGGTGAAATCAGATGATGAAGACGATGAAGAAAAGGTAACTCTCCTTGATCTTAAACAAAACTTGAATACTTATTCTATCAGAAGGCTGAGAAACCTAGCTGGTGTTTTGATTGACTTTGTCAAAGAGTTAACTACTGAAAAGGACTCTATGAACAACAGTCTTGATAGTCTGAGTGAAGAAATAACAGTGTTGACTGTACACGTGTCAGTTACTGATGAACAAGTAATGGTTCTAGAATCTGGAAGTCTAGAACTCAAGGAACAATTAAGTCTAATGATTGAGAAATCTGGAAAAAGAAAGGGGGAGGATACTAGCTTGCAAGAAGAGCTAGAAACCAGTCTGAATACGGCTAAAACCAGACTTGCTCTAGCCTTGGAAAGAAATAATCAGATGGTCTGTCTTAAAGAAGAACTTCAAACTTCTCTAAAATGGACCAGTTCCACCAACCTGCTTTCCAAAATCACCAGTCAAAGCAACTACAACAAAAAGGGATTAGGTAGCCTGAATATCACCCCTCATTACAATCCCCATAGTATATATGAATCTGTTTTGGATAATTTATTATGTCTTCATTGTGGTCGAAATGGCCATTTGAAAGGGGACTGTCCTGCCTGGAAGGCCTCTCAAGAAAAGTTTTCAGTCTAGAAAGAATACAACTCCAAGAAGGGGACCTGGTCCTATTCTTAAATCCTTGAACAAGAACAAAGCAAACCTGCCTTACTGGGCAAGAAACACTCTAATTACGCCCTTATCAGCGTACTGGAAACTCAGATTGAAGTGGGTTCCCAAATCTAATAAGTGATCTGTGTTGCAAGGGGTGAAGGAAGAAGCAGTTAGTGCTGGTTCATGGACAGTGGATGCTCGAAGCACATGACTGGGAGCGTCAAAAACTTCCTTTCACTCAAGGCACTTCAAGGTGGAGGTGTCTCATTTGGCGATGGAAAGAAGGGGCACATCCTTGGAGTTGGCAGAGTTGGAAAGTCACTTGAAGATTCCATTGAAAATGTTTACTATGTGAGTGGGTTAAAATACAATCTTCTCAGCGTCTCCTAGATTTGTGACAAGGGAAACGAAGTCAAGTTTTATTCAGACAAATGCATTGTAAACAACCTGGATAACAAGAAGGTGATCTTGATGGCCAGAAGACAGAAAAACATGTATGTGACAGATCTGGAAACAACTCATGGAGACAATCTGACATGCCTCAGTGCTCAAAGTGGAAATGTCGTTTTATGGCATAGGAGGCTAGGTCATGTGAGCTTGTCCCTATTGAACAAACTTGTATCTAGGGACCTGGTACGTGGTTTGCCAAAATTGAAGTTCAGTGATGTCAAAGTGTGTGCGCATGTGCCAAAGGGAAACAAACCAGATCCTCATTCAAACCAAAGAAGCAAGTAAGCTCTTCAAGGGTTCTTGAGTTTCTACACATGGATCTGTGTGGGCCTGTGAAAATCCAAAGTCAAAATGGAAATAAGTATATCCTAGTGATTGTGGATGACTACTCAAGATTCACGTGGACTATGTTTCTCAAGTCAAAATCTGAGACAGCTGATGTGCTGATGATATTTTTCAAGATGATCCAAACTAAGCTCAATTGCTTGATTGCAGGGATCAGGTCCGACCATGGAACCGAGTTTGAAAATGTGAAGCTTGATACATTTTGTACTGAAAGTGGTATTAATCATAACTTCTCAGCTCCTAGAACACCTCAACAAAAGGGTGTGGTGGAAAAGAAGAATAGAACTCTGGTAGATATTGCCAGAACTATGCTCATCGAGTCTAATCTTCCTCAAAACTTTTAGGTTGAAGCTGTCAATACTGCGTGTTATGTGACTAACAGATGCTTGATCAGGTCTCTCCTGAACAAAACTCCGTATGAATTGCTCAACAATAAGAAACCTAAACTCAGTTACCTAAAAGCCTTTGGGTGCAAGTGCTTTGTGCTAAACAACGACAAGGATGCTCTGGGAAAGTTTGATCCAAGAAGTGATGAAGGTGTCTTTGTAGGATACTCATCTTCAAGCAAAGCTTATAGAGTTTTCAACAAAAGAACACGATGCATTGAAGAAAGTGTTCATGTGATTTTCTATGAAAGTGGTGATCTGAAAAACCTGGAGATGAAGGACGATGATGATCTTATTGAGCTTTTCAAAGTTCAGAATATTGAAGCTAACAGGTCTGAAACTGAAGGGAATCTAGAGTTTGATGGTGGTGATCCTAGTCTAGCTGAGAAGATGAAGAAGAATGACCAGCCTACTATGGGACCTGGTCCATCTCATGATGCAAGTCAAGAGAAAACTCATTCTCTTGAAAATGACGATTCTGAAGATGAAGAAGAACATACGGTTCAACCTCAACCCTTGACCTCTAAACCAAGGTGGAAGCACAGTTCATCTCACCCCCTCAATAATCTCATTTCCCCACTGAATTCTGGAATACAAACCATGTCAAAAACAAGAAATCTGGTTGCGTTTTCAGCCTTCATTTCTACCATTGAGCCTAAATGTGAAAGAAGCCCTGAAAGATGCTGACTGGGTCAATTCAATGCAAGATGAACTTCATCAGTTTGAGCGGAGCAATGTGTGGTACCTGGTCCCAAGACCTGCTGACAGAACAATCATAAAGACCAGGTGGGTGTTCAGAAATAAGCTTGATGAAAATGGGTTTAGCACTAGGAACAAGTCCAGACTAGTCGTTCAAGGATATAATTAGGAAGAGGGCATAGACTATGATGAGACATTTGCCCCTGTTGCTCGAATAAAGGCTATCATAATCCTCATAACATTTGCAGCCTTCATGGGTTTCAAGCTCTTCCAAATGGATGTCAAAAGTACTTTTTTGAATGGAGATCTAAAGGAAGAAGTTTATGTGAAACAACCACCTGGATTTGAGGATGCTGACCGACCAAATCATGTGTTCATGCTAACCAATGTCCTGTATGGATTGAAACAAGCTCCCAGAGCCTGGTATGAAAGGCTGTTCAAATTCCTGCTGAAGAATGATTTTAGAAGGGGCAAGATATACAACACCTTATTTCTGATGAAAAAGGAAAAAAAACTGCCAAGCTGGAAAAAGTACAATTGGTTGGTGCACAGTCTCCAATTGTGGCAGAAGTATCAGAAACCTCAGCCAATGACATAGCCTCAAAGGTTGTGACTATTCTTCATAAAGATTATGTCCAATAGTCATAACTCTAGCTTTTGCAACTTGAACAAACTATCAAGAATTCTTGCAAAGGCTAACAAAAGTGAAGAATCATCCTCAAGAACAACAGGGACCTGATAGAGCTGCAAGCCTAGTTGTCTGAGGATTATTTCTTTTGCATGTACATTGTAAATCTGTTCCTAAATCTATAAAGGATTCATATAATGTGTTTGGTTGAAAAGTCTAAATCAGTTAAGGGTAACTGATTTAGTAGGTAGCATTGTTTTGTTGCTTAGTCAAAGTCTAAGTCATCTAGAGTGGGTGGTTTAGTGGGCAACCTGTGTGTTGCTTAATTGAATCCTAAGTTGTCTAGTGGTGATAACTTAGTGGGCAGTGTGACATCTACTTAGGCTTTTCAAGTAATAAAGTTATTACTTGGTTGCGAGATTAATAACCTTTTCTCACGTTGATTGTAACTTTTGTTCGCTTTTTCTTAAGGAAGATTAGTGAAAACAGTTGAAAATCCTGTGTGACAGGTCTTGGTTTTACTCCCTTGAGCAATGAGGTTTCCACGTAAACTAATTGTGTTGTGATCTTGTTATTATTTACTCTTCATTATTGTTCTTGTTGAGTCAAGGGACCTGGTCCATTGACTAAAAGTGGACGCATGTATTCTATCAGTACTCTCTTAGGTATTTTTGATAGAGTTAATTCTGAAAATTCTTATGCGGGTCCCACGATTCCAGTTTGACTCCAAAATTAGTCCATTTCCATTTTATGTGTTCTTAGTGTTGAAATGACCATATTAACATTGTGATTATATTTTTTATTACGTGGCGGTGTTTTAAGACCGTTTGGGAAGGGAAAACTTCGGGATTACGATTTGGAGCGTGCGACAACTTTCTTTCTCTTAGATTTAGCTTGAATGTGTAAATTTTGGTTGATTAGAATGAATTGGGTGTGAGTACCTAACTTCTCTTATTTCTTTTCTTGGATACCATGTTTTAGGTTTGATCGGCTCTATTTTGGGTGTGGTACCATGCTAGCCGGGGTTATGTGCTTAAATTTTATGTTGTGAATTGAATTGTATGTTGTTAGCATGTGTGGCCTTATACTAGGATTAGGTTAGTGTTTCCTTAGACTTGCGGTTCTTGCGGCCTTTAGGCCTTGTTCCTTTTCTGACATCGTTTCAGGCGGACTATATCCCTATAGACTAGAGTAGCAGACTTAAGTCTAACCGAATGAGCCTTACTTTAGGCGTTGATTCAACTTTGTTGAGCTTCTATTCACTCTCCCTATTTTTACAGCCTATTGCATACTGGAGATTTTTCCGCTTATTGGGAGATTCGGGATTGGATTGGCACAAGCTGGGAGTCTTTTGCTATTTTCTTAAGTTTGGACGTCTTTCCACGGTGGTATTATTGATAGATGATATGCAGAACTTTGAGGTTCTTGTTGAGGCCATCGGGTTTACTCTTGTTAGATGGTAGGTGCCCCTAGGAGTTTATTGTCTTGCTGAGTGATGGTCTCATTGGTGCCCCCGGGTACTCTTTCTAGTTGGGTTGGTGCCCCTAAAGTTACTGTCTGGTAGGGCAGCCCCTGAGTTTACTCTTTGCTAGCTTAGTTGGTTCCCCTGGGAATCTATTGTCGGGCTAGGCAGACCCATTATTGGATTCTTTTGGTTTGAGGGTTTTACTTGGGGGCTCGAGGCTCGGCTTAAGCTTTTTAGTTCTCAGTTCACTTTACTTCGCTATTATAGTTTAGCTATTTTGTGTAGCCATCGGGCTGATGGGGTCCATTCAAACTTTACTTAAACTTGTGGACGAGTGTACCTTTTGAGCTTATAGGGGTCCAATTAGTTTTATTTTAGTTGTACTTAGCCTTTATTTTAGGTATGCTCGTGTGCTTACTTTAAAATTCTGCTTTGACCTCTGTTTGTGTCTAGATTCTATCTTTTCATATTTTCTTTACCTTTCTTGCTTAGCCGTTCTATAATGCCTACTGAGTACCTTTGTTTCGGCACTCATACTGCACTTTGCATTTGTTCGTGATGCAGTTCCCGACACTAGCTACCAGCGGTGATTGTTCTTGTCAATAACAACTTTTGGATCGGAGGTGAGGGTGAACACATGGAAACCTGGACTTACTTGTCTCCTTCTGTATATTGCATAGCTAGTTTTTTCTATTTTGAGACAACTTTGCTTTGGTCCACTTTTGAGACTAGTACTCTCTTGTTAGCTTAATTGTGTACTTGTGACTTCCAGGTTCCGAAGGGATCTTCGTGTAGATAGTTTTTGTTTTTTTCTGCTTCTATTTTGTTTTGTTGCTTAAAGTATTGTTTCTGCTTATTTCTACCTTTATACATAATGAGTCCACGATTTGGACTCATTTACGACTTTATTTTAATAGATTTAGTGTCCTCAAATGCATATTTGGTGCCACTAACTGATGTAAATCCTTGAATTTCAGGTATTTGGATTGAGGAACAAAGCATGGATACTATTGAGCAAAAAGGAACAAGGCAGCTGAAAGAACGAAGGAAAGAAGGCCTGAGGATCGCGTAACCCATTAGGCGAGTTGCCGAACGGCCAGGGTCTCGCCTAATATTCCAGAGTGCCAAGCCCTGAAGGAGAAAATCTAGTCAGCGAGAGAAAGGAGGAGTCGCTGAATGGTTCCGCGATGCCATATCGCCCAAAGTTACAGAACCTGAAGATGCTGAAGACAAAAGCAAAACGGCGATGAAAATGACCAAAGGGCGGATCGCCGATTGGATCGGCGATCCCAACTAACTGCGTCGACTGTACCTTTGCATCACACTTTTGGACAACTATACTTGTTTAAATTTTTAGCTTAGCAGGTTATCTTTTGTTGAATCATATTATTATTCAGTTTTTGAAGTTTAGAGCTTAGAACTGAATAGAGAGACAATATTTCCTTAGCTTTGAAGATTTGAATATTCCCATTTCTAAGAAATTGGAAGTAGGTGTTGAAGATTCTTTATCTTAGACCTTTGTAAAGACTATATCAATCTTACCCAGTTGATGGAAACACAACTTGGTAACGATTTTTACCTTTTTACTATGTCTAGCTAAAACCCCAATTCATGGGGTGTGATTATGTGATTATGGGTTGATTTAACTGCTGGGTATTCTTAATTGATAGTTTATTTGCTATTTAAAAGTGATTTCGTTCAGTAATTGTGGTTGAATTTAATGGGTTGTAGTTGCAAATACAATCTTAACTTCATGTTTTTGGCTTGCTCGAGAGAGAGGTTTTAACACCAAAATTACTGAATCGATAGTCTGTAGGTATTGAGTTGTCATGGGTTCAGCTCGAGAGAGTGAATCCTAAACCCTTTTCCACACATTCAGCTCGAGAGAGTGAATGGACTAAAGTGAAGGTTGTGCTTCATTGCTGCTTATTGGTGTTTGAGAGAAACCAATCTGATTCGGGGTAAATTGTTCGAGAGAAAGTTTACCCCCACTAAAGTCTAGCTTATTCACCGATTTGCAGTTGTTTACTATTAATTGAAATTACCCGGTTGTTTACCTTAGCCCATAATCCAATCACATCCCAAGAATCCCGTCTCCATATTCGTATTTTCGCGTTATTTACTGTTTTAGTTGATAATTGAATACAAACCCCCCTTTGATATTTGACACTTATGTCACCCCAAACTTGAATTATGTTTTTCTTCGTAAATGTTTTTAGCTATGTTTGACTTGAGTATATTTATGTTTTTCTATTGATTATTGAGTACGAACCACTCCTTTGGGACTCGACCCCAACTCACTAGTTGAGTTATATTACTATTGAACGATCGTTGATACTTAGTATTGGATGAAGTGTCCCTGATATGTTAATCAATACACATTACTTGTCATTTTGGGTTACGGTTTGACTTACCTACTGGTGGGTTTTAGTAAGTGTCATCATGACTTGAGGAATTGGATCGTGACATATATTCATACTTTTGTATGGTAACTTTCAATAGATGGGTCATTTGTTGCAACAGATGTGTAACCTTACCTGTCGTGTTTCAATATGATTGTGATATAAGATAATAAGTAATCATTATTTATAGTGTTATAACATTTTTAATTACTAAATGAAGGTCAAATGCAACAATTCTCATCAAATTTATTAATTCATCAATCCACTTAGGATAATACCATTAGTTGATCATCTATTGACTATGTGATTCAATATGATTGTGATATAAGATAATAATTAATTATTATATATAGTGTTATAACATTTTTAATTACTAAATTAAGGTCAAATGTAATAATTTTCATCAAATTGATCAATACATCGATCCATTAAGGATAATACTATTAGTTGATCATATAATGACAATGTGATTCAATATGTGTGATATTAGACAATAAGTAATCATTATATATAGCATTATAACATTTTTAATTACTAAATTAAAGTCCAATGTAACAATCTTCATCAAATTTATCAATTTATAAATTCATCATATTAGCATATGTTACAACATATGTTAATTTTGTCGGAAATATACCACACAGAATTGATATTTGTACACTTTTTTTTTTAATATGATGCAACATATGACTAATATGTTGGAACATATGCACACTTCAGTGTGGTAAATTTCAACAGATGGGTCATATGTTGTGTGTAACCTTACCTGTCATTTTTTATTATGATTCAATATGATTGTGATATAAGACAATAATTAATCATTATATATAGTGTTATAACATTTCAACTACTAAATTAAGGTCAAATGTAACAATCTCATCAAATTGATCAATACATCAATCCATTTAGGATAATACCATTAGTTAATCATGAAATGACTATTTGATTCAATATGATTGTGATATAAGACAATAAATAATTATTATATATTGTATTATGATATCTTTTACTAAATTAAGGTCAAATGTAACAACCTTCATCAAATTTATCAATTCATAAATCCATCAAATTGACATATGTTGCAACATATATCAATTCTGTTGAAAATTTACCACACCAAATTGACATATGTACCAGAAAATTTTAATTTGATGTAATATATGATTAACATGTTGGAACATATGTAGATTTCTCTGTGGTAAATTTCAACATATGGTCCATATGTTGCAAAAGATGTGTAAACATGTCATTTTTTATTGTGATTCAATATGATTGTGATGTAAGAAATAATTAGTCATTATATAGTGTCATAATATTTTTTTTAATTAGTAAATTAAGGTCAAATGTAATAATCTTCATCAAATTGTCAATACATCAATCTTAATTAGGATAATACTATTAGTTGATCATCTAATGACTATGTGATTCAATATGATTGTGATATAAGACAATAATTAATCATTATATATAGTATTATAACATTTATAATTACTAAATTAAGGTCAATTGATAAATCCATCAAATTAACATATGTTGCAACATATGTCAATTCTATTGGAATTTAACTACACAAAATTGTGCATGTGTCACAACATATGGTCATATGCTAAACTTTCATGGGCTGAGCCCAACTCATAACTGGCCCTATAACAATTAACAGCACATTCAGAAGGGATATAAATAGGTTTAACATAGGATTTTCTTCATAATTAGAGATTTCCTCCTTGCCACTTTCTCATTTTTCACCTCTTCTTCATGTTATCTTTCCTTTCCTCATCTTCTCTTAATCTCCGAATAAAATTTTATCACATTGGACTAATCAAAGTCTGTATATGCTCTTGCTCTGGTTCATCAACGTGATGATTTTGTTCTTTATGATAAATTTGTTGTCTCAGCTAACAAGAGTAAGTCTCTCAAGTCTTATGTCTCATTGATTCTGCTTTCTTCCTCATTTCATGTTACTATTACTGACATGGGTTGGCAATTTACCACACAAAATTGATATATGTTCCAACAAAATGGGTATATGTTACACTTTCATGGGCAAACCCAACCCATAAGTGGTTCAACAACAATTAACGGCCCATTGATATAAATACGTTTAAGATAGGGCTTTCATAATTAGATCTCTTTTGCTCCTTCCTTGTCTCTTTCTCAATTTTCTTTTCTCCTCCTCTTCATCTTTCCCCATTTTTCCTTTCCTCCTCCTCTTCTCTCAATCTCCAGATAAAATGTTACCACCTTGGACTAATCCAAGTCTCTGTTTGCTTTGGGTCAACAAAAGTAAGTTTTCCCTTGTTTATTGGTTGTTTTGTTGGCTGAAACAAAAGATGATACCTGTAAAACAGCCAACAAAACAAGTGATACCCTTTTAGGTAGGTGATGTAATAGAAGAGGAGGCGCTTATATTTGTGAACTCGCAGCTGAGGCGCGTGAATGTATCAATTTAGTTAACTAAACCAATTAAAAAGCTCCACATGTCATGCACTCTCTAATCAATGAAATAATTAAATTTTCAATAGAGCCATTGGGGAAGATTTTGTTTAAAAGGCTCACTACTCTCATGAAAAAGCTTGAAAGGTAAGAATTCACTTCAATTTCTTTTGTGATTTGGTTTTTGTTGCGTCAAACGCACATGCAAGTGTACGTTGTCGTGCAAGTAATAAAGTAATTTTTTTAAAGGTCGAATGTCATACCCACAAAAACTTAAGATTAGATTATATTTGATTCTTCCAATAACTGTAATTTAAAGCAAGTGTTTCCATAAAGATTGGTGTATTATTCTGTAGCATGCTTTGAATTCATGTATATTATTTCATCTAATGGACATCAATTGGTTATCAAATCACTATTTTACAGGGTTAAATGTATGATCATGGTCTCCCAACCTCTAATCTCCTACTGTAATTGGCAATCTAACTACATCGTGGAGTGGGGATAAACTGAATCAATTACAAAGTATTACGAGTTTATCATATTTATAAAGTTAGCAAGGTCTCTAGGTATATCCCTATCCTAGATACAAATCAACCCTAATTCTAGAGAAAATCATGTTCCTTTTGTCCCACTTTCTATCCTCCTATTCCTCTTCCGAGTTCAATTCAGACAATAAGTTTATTTCAATGGTGGTCAGTTACGAAAATTAAATTAAGAACAAAAAATCAATTCATGTGATAACCAATTTCAATCCCTCAAATTCAATAATATACAATCATTATGTAGCCACATCCCTAAAATAAGGGAATTTAGCTAATCATAATGTGATTCTCAATCTTCAAGTATTTAATATTCTTAAGAAAAATCGATAAAAGGAAAAAGTAGGAATGAACCCTAAGATTGAAGAAATAGTTCTCCAAGTCGTCCTTCTCCAAAAGCAAGAAAAAGAATAATTAAAATAATAAAATCTGAGCCTATTTATTATTTGAGAAAAGTTGGCAGAAAATTTGGATTCAAGTTCGTGACGCGCCAGTGTTTCATGAATTCTTCTTTCCTTGAACTCCTCCTCTCTGCGACATAGAGAGGATACGTCGTCTTCTGCCTCAACATCATTAATGTGACAAATAATTAATTCCCTTTTCACGATGTGGAGAGGATACAAGAGCATATTTTTTCTCACTTTGAACTTTCTTTTATCCATTGATACTTTATCGTTTGTGCTTTCGCGCTTGGACCCAGTCTTCACTTCCCATGCTGTCGTTTTTGTGCTTTTTTTCTTTTTTTTCCCAATCTACAAGTAACAATCACATTGGTTACTCATAATTCAATAACATGACTCAAACATTGTTAATCACACAAGAATTTATCCTCAAATTTGGCTAAAGCATAGGTGTTATTTGACTCATAGAAATATAACTATGTCCAAGATAAGTTTTCAGGAAAAATATTCTTATAATGTCAAATGCAATCTTGAATCGTATCTAAAATGATGAGAATGATCTGATATTGGGTGTGAAAATTTGATGCAAACTTCGTGGTCAGAGGACAATCTAGCTCAAAAATTTTGGTCTTGTTCACGCTATCACGTATGTTCTCTACATAAATTTGTTTCTAGAGATATGTTATTTTTGTTTAATTTGTTTGCGGTGTATTTTAAGAGAATGTGTGCAACTTCTTTAGATGGAGGAATCGTGAAGATGTTGTTTTATGATCCAAGTTCATTATTCTGAGATTGGTGAAGAGAATTAAGGAGTTAGAAGAAGTATTGACATTTTATGAAAGTCGTGTTGAAATTGTCAAATGGGTGAAGAAGAAGAAGAAGAAGAAGAAGAGAAAATGTTTTAATTTGAAGCTAATCGTCGTATTGATTGTATTGGTCTTTTTTATATTTTTAAGCATTACAGAGAATGCGAAGGATAGAAGATGTAGTTGTGTGCAATCAAATTTGTCATAGTTGTTCAATCCTACATCTTTAGTTTGGTTCTTGGTCTACCCTACCATATTTGGTTGTCTAAGGCTTATAAAATTGCATTAGTATCACTTCCAAATAGTTGTGCACTTCTGTTCCAACAGATGCACACTTCTGTGTGCTTATTCTTAACATAACATATGTTGCAATAGATAATCATAAAACATTGTCATTAGTTACAAATATGATAATAAATCATGCACATCAAGACTCTAAGCTCCTATATATTATCCCAACAGCCCAAATCCATTGCATTCTTGAAATTGTATATCATTCAGAAAGCTCTTGTTAGGTTCGATAGAAGTGTTGTCTATCAAACGATCAATAAAATGCAAATGAATATGACCTGCATGCGACATTAGCGTCATTTCTGGGAAGGTGATCGATTCGACCTTCAAAATTTCATGCTTCATTGAGCAACTTTGCTAACAAATGTTTCATTATTCCAATTTATCTCAATAATATTGACAGTAATTCGAACACGGGTTGTATGAATGTCAAAAACTCGCAATGTTTAAAAACAGGTATGTTGTAGTCACAAACATTAATGACTCCATCGTTCAAGAGGATCTCAAGATTCACAAAATATTTTTTCTCTATTTTCATGACTACAATAATCCTCTTTGCCCTATCCAATCCATGCCACCAGAAAATGGTCTCTTCCCTCTAACATGGTCAATGACATCCTCTTCCAATACACACTTGCGAGTTTACTTCTTTAAGCTTCTATCACCAGCTGGTGTTGCTTCATCGCTAATAGTCTTGAACTTATTTTTGAAGTAACCATAGAAGTTTATATCCATGATTCTATCCATAAAATCATAGTGTTAATTGAATCTGATATGCCTTTCTCGCATGAGGCTAAGAACTCCATCAACATACATAAATAACAATTAATTTAAAGAGTAATAATTGAAAAGATAAAACAAACATTATAAATTGGAGATTATTAGAGAAAACTTACTGAGTCCTCCTACCAAACCTTCATACTAGTCATGTTCTTGAAATCATTTCTGTCAAGATAATGCATGGAGTATAACTGACGATCCTCCTTTGTTTTTATTAGTATCAACAAAGCAGTCTTTTTAATTGAAGGAACGAACTTGTAAATATTCACCTTCTTAAGCATCGACTTCTTTCCTATGGCCATTGGCAATTCTCCAATAGTTTTTTTCATATTTGATATTACCTTGACAAATGATTTACTTCTCCTCTCAGCCTGTGGAGTATATGGATCCCGAAGCTTTCTTTATGGAATGACTCCGATTCTTTCACAGCCCCAGTCAATGTTTAAAGACACTTGACAACATTGTCATATTTTTTCTTGCATTTTTTTCAGCCCCAGAAAATGGTGTGAACATTCTTTTAGAACCACCAACACCAACAATTTTTCCCCACCACTTTTTTCTGCACCAAAACCAATATTAACACCAGCCCTTACAACTCAACCATGTCCTCATTAAAAAAATAAGTTGACCAACATCAACTCTTTCCCTTTTGATGATGTTGATCCTATCAATTCCCTTTCAACTCTATTCACCATATGATCAAATAGGGTTTCTATAGACCCTAGAATAATCATGAATGACATTTGCAACTCTTTTTAAGTTGGGACAAGTCATGAATGCACAATCTATACTAAAAAAAAATATGAGTCATATGTCGAAGAAGACTTACATATTTGTTGAAACAGATGAGTCATAGATTACCAATCTTAACCAACAAATAAGACATATGTTGAAACAAATGAGTAATTTGTAGCAATAAATTACCAATCTTAACCAACAAAAAGGACATTTATTAGATCAACTGACTCATTTGTAGCAATAAATTTACTAATATTAACCAACAAATAGGACATATGTTGAAATATATTTTTGGGTTCAGGATCATTTTTTTCCCTGCCTATGTGGATAAATAAAAGTCTTATTAGGATCAGCCCACTTTAGCCCATAACCCAAATATTATGTGGCATATATAAGGCTTATTTGGTCTTATTTTCAAAACACAAGAGAGAAAAATCAAGAGAGATTCGTTTTAGAGATTGAGAGGAAAAAAGAAAAATTCCTTTTTGCTTCTGGAAATTTTCTGCTCAAGCAGTCTGCTTCAGACAGAGTTGTCCGCTTTGTTAACCGTTGGATCGTACTCAAATTGGAACTGGGAGTTCTCAGCATCTGGTTCTTGCATTTCAATGGTGGAGATCGGATTTGGAGGTCTGTAGATTCTGATTTTGAGGCGTGAACAATAGCGCGTTTTTGGGTGAAATCTCTTCTTTACTTCTCTAGTTTTGGTGCAATCTTGATTTGTTGTTGCTCGTTGTTCGGCGCTTGTTTTGTGGCAAATTTTGGAGAACAATTTTGTAACTCTTGGTGTTTATAGTGGAGCTTTTGGTCCTGCGGTTTATTTACTCTTCACATCGAAGGGTTTTCCACGTAAATCATTGTGTCTTGTGTGATTGGCTTATTTTTATCTTGTTGCTTTAGTTTGGTTGATATACTTGCTATCGATTCTTCATATTGCTTGATTTGGTTTGTCTTCTCTTAGTTCAAATTAAAAGGGAAAGATTATATTTGGGTATTATTCCGCTGCTATCCTATCTAGCATTTTTGTTAGTGCCTTGCCTTTCCCAACAAAGTGGTATCAGCGCATTGGTGATTGATTTATTGTTGATAATTGATTTGAATGATGGAGGCAAATATGAGCAAGATTGTGTTTGAATGGTGGTAACTATCATATTTGGAGAGGCAAGATGAAAGATCTTCTATTTGTCAAGAAAATGCATTTACCTGTGTTTACCTCTAATAAACCCCAATCCATGACAGATGAGGATTGGGAATTTGAGCACTTGCAGGTTTGTGGCTATATTAAACAATAGGTTGAAGATAATGTTCGAAATCACATTGTGAATGAGACACATGCCAGAAGTTTGTGGGACAAGCTCGAGACACTATATGCTTCGAAGACTGGAAACAATAAGTTGTTTCTATTGAAACAATTGATGAATATCAGATATAAAGAGGCACTCCTATTTCTGATCATATTAATGATTTTCAGGGTGTTCTTGACCAGCTATCTGGAATGAATGTAAAATTCGATGAAGAAATATAGGGACTATGGCTTCTTAATACTTTGCCAGACTCTTTTGAAACTCTTTGAGTTTCATTGACTAATTCTGCTCCCAGTGGTGTTGTGACCATGGAATATGCTAAGAGTGGTGTCTTGAATGAAGAGATGAGAAGAAGATCTCAAGTCTCAACTTCTTCTACTTCACACTCCAATGTTTTGGTTATTGAAGATAGGGGGATAAACAAGTTTAGAGGTCAGAGTGACAGAGATAAAAGTAGAGGTAAGTCAAAGTGTAAATACAAGAATGTTACATATGACTATTGCCACAAGAATGGACATATCAAGAAATTTTGTTTTAAGTACAAGAGAGATACGAGACAACAAAAGAAACAAGGTGACAATGAAAATCGTGTTGCTGTTGTTGCTAATGATGATCTTATTGTTTCTTGTGATGAAAATGCCGTCAATCTTGTTCGTGATGAGTCTAGCTGATTTGTGGATTCTAGTGCTATTTCTCATGTCACGCCCAAGAAGGAATTATTTTCTTCTTATACTCCAGGTAATTTTGGGATGTTGAAAATGGGTAATAATCATGAGGTTGCATTTCTTGGTATTGGGACAGTTTGCTTGGAAAGTAACAATGATTCCAAACTAGTTCTCAATAATGTCAAACATGCTCTAGATGTTCGCTTGAATTTGATTTCTGTGGGATACCTTGATGATGAGGGTTATGTTAATACCATTGGTGTTGGCCAGTGGAAGCTTACTAGAGGTTCGATGGTTGTAGCCCGTGGTGATAAGTTATCTAACTTGTATGTTTTTCAGGGCTTCATTTTTAGAGGCTCTGTGAATTTGGTGGAGAATGATACTTCATCACTGTTATGGCATAGAAGACTGAGTCATATGAGCGAGAAGGGGATGAACAATTTGGCTAAGAAGGATTTACTTTCTGGAGTGAAACAAGCAAAGTTGAACAAGTGTGTTCATTGCTTAGCAGGTAAACAGAAGAGAGTTTCTTTTCAGAGTCATCCGCCTTCAAGAAAGCTTGATTTGTTGGAGTTGGTACATTCTGATTTGTGTGGTCCTTTTAAGGTAAGGTCTCATGGTGGTGCACTTTATTTTGTGACTTTTATTGATGATTATTCACGCAAACTCTGGGTATTCTCTTTGAAGTCCAAGGATTAGGTACTTGATGTGTTTAAGAGTTTTCAGGCCTTGGTTGAGAGACAAACATGGAAGAAATTGAAATGCATTCGTTCTGATAATGGTGGTGAGTATATTGGCCCTTTTGATAGATATTGTAGAGAGCAGGGTATTCGGCATCAGAAAGCTCCTCCAAAGACTCCTCAACTAAATGGTTTGGCGGAGAGGATGAACAAAACTCTTGTTGAGAGAGTTAGATGTATGCTTTCAGATGCTAAGCTGCCAGATTCCTTTTGGGCAGAAGCACTTAATACTGCTGCATATGTTATCAATTTATCTCCTACTGTTGCTTTGAATGGTGATGTCCCTGACAGAATTTGGTCTGGTAAGAATTTTTCTTATGATCATCTTATAGTTTTTGGGTGTAAAGCCTTTGTGCATGTTCCTAAGGATGAAAGGTCAAAGTTAGATGTTAAAACTAGGCAATGTATCTTTGTTGGTTATGGTCAAGATGAATTTGGCTATCGTTTCTTT
>JAJOOH010008208.1:0-64471 GCA_029582605.1 Solanum gracilifrons
CCCCCCCCCCCCCCCCCCCCCCCCCGAAAAATAATTAAAACTTTTTGAAGTTATTTTTTAAATTTTTTACCATCCCACTATCCCAACGCTCTCCCACCCCACGACCCTACCCCTACCCCCAAAAAGTGTAAAACAATTTAATTTTTTTATCAATCCACCCTCTCCCAAGAAAATTAATTTGTTTTTAGAAAAAAAAATCATTTTTTTTCCTTAGCACACCCACTTCCCTACCCTGACCATCTTACCCTCTAAAAAATATATTAATGCCATATTCTTATTTTTATTATTCTTCATTTTATGAAACAACCTCTTTTATCCATTTTATCATAAAACTATCACTTTTAAATGAATAATATAAGTTTTATTCATTCTTTTTCTCATTTTAAATTGATTGGATATCCAACCTATTTAAAATGAATTAATTTGAATAAGTAGCCATATAAATTATCCATTATGTCACCCGATGGATGTATGCCTATTTAGATAGTTATGACTTATGACAAAGAGAAAATGGACAATTCTCTTCATCACCAATTTAGATAGAGACTGATCACGAGGGTGAATAAGAGGTATTACTTGAATCACCTTTGTTTTTATTTATATTGCTACTTAGGTTGTGTTTGGTATTAATAAAAATATTTTCAATGGAAAATTATATTTGGAACATAAGTGTATTTTTTACTTCTTCTTTTTTTGTGTGTTTGATAAATTATTTTTGTGTGGGAGTTGAGGCCTTGAGGGTATTTGATGGGTGGAAAGATGACAATAAACTGAAAATGTCAGTTATAAAATTCTTTTCTTTTAAAAAGAAAATTATTTTTCTTATTTTTAGGGAATTTGTTTTCTTAAAGAAAATATTTTAAAAAATATTTTGGCCAATCAAATATAAAATAAAAATTTGAAAACAACTGTGCTAACCACACCCCTTAGTGTAAACTTAGTATAAATTTATTTATTAAAAGTAATTGGATGAATTTAAGGTATTTATTAAAAAGTTCAAGGTGTTTAGCAATAAGTAAAAGTGCTTTTGAATAGCAATAGCAATAGTTTTTTTGTTGTTGGGAAAAAGCTAAAAAAATTTGGTTCTTGAAAAAAAAATGCCAGAAGCAATTTTTTTCTAAAACAAAACTATCCTTATCATAAATACATATTTATCAATATATTCCTCATTAATTTATTGAATTTTTATCATAAAACATTATTTTCTTTTAGTATAAAAATAGAAGAATAGATCATTTCCTTTTAATTTTGAATACAAGTACCCATGCATCACCTATAAGATTATTATTTGTTTATCTTTTATTTATTTTTTTGTTAATAAAGAATAATGTCATTAATTACGAATATGCTTTATATGTAATGTGCATTTATACGTAGAAAAAAAGGTTAGATTAACACTATATTTTTCATTAAATTTTAAATATTTGAAAATTTATAGGAAAAAAATGTTAAATTGTATTCTTCTCATGTCGTATAACCAAGAAAGTATTATATTTTGATCAAAGCTGACCTGATTTAAATTTTGAGAAACGAAACTGGGGTATTCATTGGAACCTTTACAATGCAATTTTCATTATCATATTTTTGTGTACAGTTGACATCCAAATAAAGGTCCTACGAATGACAATTGTGGAATAATTTTTAATTTATATTGTTTGATGTTTTGTACTTCCTCCGTCCAACAATAGTTGTTCATTATATTATTTTAGGACAATAATGCTTGTCCACTTTATGAAATCAATAGATAATTTTACTGATTCCTAACTTACCTTATCATTAATTATAGTCATTTCCCTATTGTATTTTTCAATACATTGTATTTATTATATTCAAAGGTGATATAAAAAAAATTACTCTTTTATTTATAGTTTAAGAAGTATGCAAAGTCAATAGTCGACAACAATTGTTGAATATAGGGAGTAGTATATTTAAATTATCATGTTAATCTTATACTAATATCTAATATTTCATTTAAATTATTTATGTGTTATATTGATTGAAAAATTTAACATATATCTTCTATTTTAATTTAATAAATATACAAACTTAACTAAAATCTTTCATCATAAATGTTTAAAATAGTTTTAATAGAACATATCCATTGCTTTGTAATTTAATACTCAAAAATATATTTTTAGAAGATTTGTCAAACACAATCACCTTATCTAAGATAAATACTTTTCAAATGGATTAGCCAAACATAAACTATTTTCCTCTAGAGGTAGTAGTTTTTGAAAAGTATATTTTCAAAATGTTATTTTTGACTGCTTGACCAAACAAACACTGAAGTTGATTTTTCTTTCTTTCGTAGAGAAATTCTTGTCACATGTCCAAAAAATTGTCCATACTATTACACATCAATTCATTGTCAATGTCGCACCATACATATTTTTATCTTTTAGGTGACCTGATTTTGTAAAACGATCCATATTATATAAGTTTAACTACATAATACATGCAATAAGAACACAAAGAAATCTAAAATCAGAAAGTTAACTTTCACATTAATTTCATGACCAAATAAAACCAAAATGTTTGTGTGTATTTTCCTAGCCTAGCTGGACAACATACAAGTGTTTGGATTATGGACAGCCCTACTTGTATTTCAAAGACCACAAAAGTTAACTAAAACCTAAAACCACAACATTCAAAGACCATAAAAGTTGAAGGGAAAAAAAAATCACCATAGGGGGTTGTAAACCAACACTGAAGCTGACTGAGAATTAGTTGAAATCTTGAACAGGCTTTTGGAATAACATCACAATAATAGCTTAAGCTGGGTAAGAGCTAAACGATAAACTAAATAAAGCACGAGATAGAAAAAGGTTAACCAACAATGCATGTACAACTTCGCGCTGTGAGAATGTTAAAACATTCAACAAAATGAACATCAATAGAATATCAATTTTTGTTTTGATCCATCTGTTTGTAAGTAGAAAATAACAATACCGGGATATAGAAAGAAATATGTGCTTAGAGACCTAACATGGACAAAACTTAAATTGTTGAATCTGATATGATACCCCCCACCATAGCCTGTTTTTTCTGTATTTGAACCTCACTGTTCAAAACTTGTATGCATCTTTCAAAGGTATGAACATTTCTGTTTTTTTTTTTTTGAAAATTTAAAGAATTTCATAATAAACCTGCTTCGAAGAGGTTTCTCCTTCTCAGGGTCTCGTCTACCAGTTTGAACGTCTTCTTTACAAGCTTCTGATCAAGGGCTGTGGTTCTATAGATCTTAAACACACGGTCCACACGATCTGGTGCAGTGCATTGGAAATATGACTCCTCAAATTTTTTCTTTACAAACCTAAAGAGTACATCATCAAAATACAGAAATAGACCATTTAGCACGTGAATAAACAAGAATGTCGAAGGAAAGACTATGAGCTCTGGCCACGTCCTCAAGATCCAAAATATTGGTTCATAATGATAAACCCAAAAAGCAGAAAATAGACCAATATAGTAGAATTAAAAACCCACAGATAAATTAACTATGCTATCCCATCTAAAGTGCAAGTCAATCGTAATAGCTATAGACTGCTAGAAGTCCTACAGAGAAGTTACGTGAATTAATTGTGAGTAGCTTGAGAAAATTAATTTTCTCCCTAGTTATGTGATGAAAAGCAAATAAAGAAAATTCTAGTATTTCTTGAAGAGCCCAAGAAATGCATCTGTGGGATCAATATGTTCTCATTTATAAAAGTACTGCATGAAAAAAGCTTACTCATAAGCATGCTCAATCTCTTGTTTTCCTGTTGAAACTGACTGGTAATCTTTAAACCACTCACAAGTGTTGAGGGGAACCTACAACCACGGGATATTATTCTTAGATGAGAAAGAACTTTTCCACAGACAGACACCGCTACTAGATAAAATGTACTCACTTTCAGAACCTTCTGCTCAAATATATCAAATTTGTTGAGAAACAGCATGAAGGAAGTTTTCTGCACAAAGAATAAAGTGTCAACTTCCTAACTGGTCTGATTTATTTGCTTTTTTAAAAAACCCCAAAAGAAGTGATGCAAATGTATATAACAAAAAAGATCCATGAGTACAAGCTGATACAAGTGGATATTGTATAATTCAAGATCCCGAACCAAGCATTGTCCTCTAGCAGACACAAAAAACTGACCTCAAAACATGGTTGCTTTAAGACCCACTCAAAGAGTTCCTTGGTCTCCATCATTCGGTTCTTTCTTTCATCCTCAAATAGAGTTTGATCATACCTGAAGTGAGAAATAGAACAATCATAAATATGCAGTTGCATCATTTCCTACTCACAAATTTCAAATCCTTTTGACCTAGATTAATTAATGATTTATTTCCTTTCTCATTCTGGAAAGCTAAATGATCCACGTACTGCTACTTATGATCAAGTCCAGATTTGGGTTGACTTAAAAGTAAATGATGTTAGAAATTTCAGAAAGTTAGGAACAGAAATCTTACTCACTAATAGCAGCACAAAATATAACTGCTGTTACACCTTCAAATAGATGAATCCACTTTCTTCTCTCATTTCTCTGACCTCCAACATCAAAAAGCCTATACACTTCTCCACTTTTTTTGTTCTCTCCAACTGGACTGAAGATATTTTGGTAGTTATAAAGCTATCCATCGTAAGTAGCAAGAATACAATGTACATTGTAAGAAAACAAAAATACAAAGTCATAAACAATTGCATCGTTCGAGGACCACAAGAACTGGATCATAATCAAGAAATGAAAGGACATATAAATGTACCTACTTTGACAAGCACAAGTAGGCACTTAGGCAACAGATGAGGGATAAACAGGAACTGCACATCAACTAGTTTAATAATATTTCAACAGCATGACTATGACTTTACACAGAGAAAAGCATATCACGTAGTTCATTGAATGCTACAAGAAGAAAGACGTGTATATAAGCCTGCTCTTCAAGGCAGATAGGGCCTGCCTAAAAAAGAGATAGTAGGATGGATTTCAACCAACATATGTTTGTTCCGACAGAACAAAGAAAACTAAGTAGTGGTTCAGATAGCTCTTTCACTTTGCTTGCAAATCCAGTAAAAGGTAGTAGTTTTTAGGCTCTAGATTAAACCAACACTTCTTTAAGAGATCAAAATGTAAAAAATCACTAAAAGTGAGGTTTTAGGAAATGGACAGTTCAAGGATGCGTGAAAATTCACCTGAACTGTATTTCAACGACACCTGTCGTTCGAATCCGGGCAAAAAGAACATCCTCCTACAAGATAACAAGAAAAATGAGTACTATATTAAGATCTCCAATAAAGTAAATAAAACCAGCTGTAATGCATATATGGTATCAGTGTTAAAGACATCATTAAATAAACAAAGTTTTTTCTCTCTAACATCTTACAATTTTAAATGAGGTAGTCTATAACAATTTAACATGAATGGAACAGACAAGATTCCTTCATCAAAGAATTTTGTTGTGCTTGGCTAGGAAAAGTATCTAACCAGCACTTAAAGGAGAGTATAAGAGTACAATAAATAGATAAAATAAAAGTAATCCATCTTTAGATGAGAAAATTTATACAATTCACCAGATGCAATCCAAGATACTATGCATGAAGAAAGAAATTATAGCAATTGAGAGTAACTGAACAGCAACTATAAGAATTTGATAGATGAACCACATTTTCCTTTACCAGCAATAGACAAGCAACACTTGCACTTCTTACACTTACACTTCCTATATAAAGAACGCCACTAATGTAATAGAAAATTATATACAGGCATATACGGTAAGCAAGGGCAAGCGTACTGTAATACCAAGTATCTTGGGTGTTAAACAGCATATTTAACTATAATTGTTATTTTTCTTCAAAAAGATGGTGCAGCAAAAAGGTTGTAAGTATTGATTAAAAATGTCTCTCAATGATTTTGTGAAGCATATAAGGGCTTTAAATAACCAACTTAAAACACAAAGTCGGCATAATTTAAAATTCAAAAAACCTAATACTGAATCTCAACTAAACAAAACCTAATAGAAATTTAAAATTCAAATCATCCTAAACCTAAGCAACTTATTAGACTAAAATATACTGCCTTAACTAAAAGTAAATTTCAACAATAGCAAGCTGCAGTTTGAATTTTGAAATATTTACCAACACCAGGGTTGTCAAATGGGTGGGCTAAAATGAGATAAGAAAGACAATTGGTTTGGTCCAGCCTGTCAAAGTTATACATGTCAAGACTACCGTTCTTTCCAGTTTACATCGACAGTTTGACATCCCTAAAGACCAAAACTCAAACATTAAATACTTCCACTAATGCATCTGAGCCAAAACTGATATGTACAATTGTGAATTCAACATCATGTTGAGGATAGTTTTATGATAAGAGTTGGAGAACAGATGGTTATGATTTCTTTGCAAATTCAATATGAAAATAAGAAAAGATTTTATTATAGCAATGAAAGCACAACTCTTAAACGGGGAATACCTCATTGATATTTCTTACCTTTGTTGGAATATAATGTATATCAGAAAATCTCTCCAAGTTTTCCATGAAATAATGGGCACAATCTGGAACCTGAAGTTCATTACCACGTAACAGAGTTTCCTACAAGAAAGAAAGAACTCAATCAGAGTAAAGAAAAGTTAATCTTTACTCAATAAAAGATTAAGGGTGTGTTCGTTACAGAGGGAGACATGTTTTCCAATTTTCCAATGTTCGATTGGTCAAAAAATTTCGAGAACATTTTCTGTAGGAAAACAAGTTCTTTAAAAATGAGGAAAATGACTTCCCTAGTGGAAGTAGGAAAAACAAGTTCCACAAGTGGCATTCCACGTTAATTGTGTCTCCACTCTCCAACACACCTCATCTTCACACCCTTACCCCCATAGCTCCTATCCCCACCACCCCACACCCCTAGCCTACCTCCCATAGTATTTGTCTAGAATATACATAAATGCTTTTTTTTTATAAACTAGAAATAGTCATAAATGCTTTTAGGATAATATTTTTTGCTTACACATTGAACACAAGAAGACAAGTAAGAAACCCACTTATTTTCCTAAAAAACATTTTCTATTTTAAACATTTTCCTTCATTCTGAACACACCCCAAGGGTTCATATATTTCGGATCTTATACCTGATTCAATCATCTGTTTTATTAATTAGAATCTCTGATCAGCTATTGTATGAATAATCACATACTAAAGTGATTTGCTTCAATGAGATTAAAAATTAGAACTATGGAAAAGCAATCTAAAGAAAGAGGCTTTGGGACAACTTAAAGTAAGACGGTCTACATGCATTGCCAGTTTAGCGCACACAAGAAAAATGAAGGTAAAGTGATGGATTGTGGTGCTAAATATGAATAGTTCAGATATCTAAGCTCAGTCTTTCAGGAGATTGAATGCCACGATAGACAAAGATGTAGCATATACAGTTAGAAGAGATGACTGATGTGGAGTATTATGAGATTGTTATGCGATGGGAAGATATCAAATATAGTGAAAAGCAAAGACGGGCAGCATGGGAGTGAATGATGGGCCTTTACAGCCCAAAAATATTCCCAAGATGAGTGTCTTAAAAATGTGACAGTTAAGATGAATTTGCAGTCATATAAGTTTAGACAAAATTAGGATAAGCACCTCTGACAAAAGGTGCAAGTAACATACATATTTTTATGACGGTGATAACCGACCAGCTCACACACACCTCAACTATCCCACTAGGTACCTGTTATCTCCCACTAGCTCAAGTATCATCCACTAAGCCCTATAGGAAAAAGGTGCAAGCAACATAGATACACAATAAAATGAGAGAAGGTTCAGATTATCAAGACATGTCCATCCAAATGCACCAGTCTGAAGGTACGACACTTTAGTGAATGAAGGTGCTAAAATGGAACAAGGGAATCCTAAAATCACACGGAGACAAGTTTCCTGAAAAGATCTGTGATATCTAGGAATAAATATGAACTTAGTTAAGACTATAACAAAATGGAAAATGATCCAAATATAAAATTCAACTAGTTAGGAATGCGGTTTAGTAGTTTCTGGCTCTTCACATTAGATTGATTAGGAATAAGAGTAAGATTTTAAAGTTTCTAGTTTTGCATAACTCCTGATTTTTCCTTAAAGACAAACCAACAAATGGCATTAGAAGGAGACGTGAAATTCTCCCAAGAGAGCAGAATATATACTGAACCATGCCGAGAAATCCCAACTACTTTGGGGTTGTTAAAATACTAGTTATGGATTGAGGCATTGTTGATTGATTGATTTCAATGAATTGATCATTTCAATTATCATTTATTTATATAAGTAAAAAAAATAAAATTTGTGAAGTTTAACAAATCAACGAGCCCAAAGAAAGTACTTGAAACTGAAATAAATAATCAAAGTGCTTAACCCAAATCAAAATTACTTGAATAGCAGGATCTTTCCAAAGAGCTTCAATATCCTGCACCAGATCCTTAGTCAGGCAAGGATAATCCAACCTGCCTCCAATTTCTGAAAGCTTCTCGCCGATCTCCTGGAGCCAAAGAAATACGTGTTTATGTTTATGCAGTTAAGTAAGACAAGCAATCTCATTCCTTCACTTTCATGGGTTTCCCTTGGCCAAATGACTTCAAGATGCAGCCCAAATATCTGGTAATTGCATAAGAACGAATAACACAAACCTTATTTTCAGCTGATAGAAGATACTTTGAGGCCTCTAATTCATTTTGAGCTAATTCCTTTGATCCATCATGTAATATCTGTTATGGAACCAAGCACCCACCATGTAAGAATGTCAGTATCCATGACACATGGTAATTGACACTCATTATCAATCATGTGTATGATATTTCTATATATGCATGTCTCTCTAACAAGCAGCACCTATTTTGCAAAAAAGGAAATAACCAACACACCCTTTCAAGTATTCCGTACTTTTATTGTCTGATAAACATTGGCATGAATCACAGGGATGTAGTTCTTTAGCTCTGCTTCATCAAAGCCAGTTTGGAACAAGAGTTTTATCTGCATGGCAGAAATAATAGAGCACACTGGAGTTCAGAGAAACACATTTTGCAGAACATATGATAAAGTAAATAAAATTTGCTCTCTAACAACTTAAAGTTTAAGATGAAATGATACACTTAACACGTTATCATAGCAGGCAAAAGTCTTGGGTTCGAGCAGGGACGGAGCTAGGGATGGAACCCCCTTTGCCGTATATACAGGTAAAATTTAATTTTTATGTGTATATATTCCATAATAAATCCATTTGACACAGCCAAGAAGTTTATCTCTGTGGTCAAGGGGGTTCAAATTTTTCCCAAGGTCACTAGTTAAAGTCTCGCTCACTGCAGTATTTTCCCCTATTTTACCTTTCGCATTCCCAACAACTTCCAGCTATACTTGTATCATTTAAAATATTGCTGTTATTGAGTACTTTTCAAAAAAAGAAAATTGGTTGTTGAGTACTAATTATGTATTATTATATTAGTAATTCAATATTTACACATTTTTATAGAACCTTTACAATTTCAAAGATAATACATGATTGAAGGGGCACAAATCCGGTGAAAAAGAGAGTTTAAAATAAAGTAGAACACTACAAAATGAAAGGAAAAAAAGACAATTTTTAAAAAGGGCTTGACGGAGCAAAGGCAAAAGCAAGAAGAAATGTCAAATGGGGCATGACAAGACGTATTAAAATTTAGTGGGTTAAGGTAAGTCTTGCCCTTCGCCGCTTGCTGCGTTTATATTTTTGTAATTTTCGCATGTTTACTTCTTCATATTCTAAACCCCCTTGGTGAAAATTCTACCTCCGCCACTGGATTCGAGTCTCACCACTACCCATTATCAGAAAAAAAAGTTCACGCGATTGGCTCATCAAAAAGAATCAAGCTCGGCAGTTCAATCTATAATTTATCATTCACGGACATTGATAAGATCCATCCGGCACATGTGGTAACACGTTGAAGACATAATTAAGTAATAAAGATGTGTGGCAACTAAACCTTTTAGATAAGATGGTCACACACTTCAACACATTAACATATACATTTTGGGAGTAATGAAATCTTAATAGATATTTTATAAGATCTCTTGCCTGTTTAAAAATCGTAGACTTCCCCGAATCTCCGGCACCTTGAAACAACAGAAAAATCAGCATTCAGCAAGCACAATCAAACAGGACATTAACCAGCAAACACACAGCAGTAAGTTTAAAATATGGCAAAAGAATACTATAAGATAAGGAAGAATAAAGAATTCGACAAATAAGTCAATCCAGAGGTGGAAGTTCCTCTATGCTACAACAATATTCCAAAGAAATTTTTTTCACTATGCTTCCTCCACCAGCATCTTATGAAGCAGAAGCTTCGAGGAAAAGCAAAGTTCAAAACCAATTGCCTCCTCAAATATAACAAGTCTGAATGTAGAAATAGAATATGCCTATAGCCTGTAGGCATCATAAATCACTACATGGGTATGGTGGCCATAAAAGGGAAAGGCAAAGCAAAGACAAAGTAAGAAATAACTAGATCATATGATAATTGAAGACTATATTTTTTTCCTTATTTACCAAGTAGAAGAAGTTTCTGAATATGCTTGTCTGCCTTTGTTTCTTGTTCAATCCGTCTTTCTATCTCTGCAGTCTGAAGACACATGATCTAGTCAGGACACTGGGGGTTATGTAAGAAATATTTTTCGCTCTCCTAGCTTTATAGACAGCACTATGGACTATACGAAAATTCCAAATCTATTTCATATAACTCATACCTGAGTATTTTCCTCATCATCGGCTTGACTGTAGTGTTTGTTTCTGCTGCACAACGAGCCCATGTTTTCGAAAACCACCGACAGCATAGGCCTGCGTGATAGTCAAACTAGGGATCTCAAATCTGTTGTTACAGCTCCTTTATGATGTCCATGTATGCCTAATTTTCAAAGAGACAAACAATTAACAGAATAAAAATAAGCCAATAAGGTACTTATGCACAAAAGACTACACTGCAACTGCAGTTCAATTGCATCCACATAATAATCAAAGTACGTCTCCCTTGTCCCATGTTTGCATCTCAATCCAAAAAAAGTTCAAGATACCCTTCTCCAACCCCCAGAGTTCACTAAGGCAATTATACACAAATGTATGAATGAAAATGCCACACGATCACTTGGGAACTAAGTTCAGGATTTCATTGTTGCAAGGAAACTCAGAAAGAGAAGAAACAAAAGGCAGTTGAATCCTCATTATTAATCAACTACGCCTCAATGGCAAATTAATTAGGGTCAGCTACACGAATCATCTATTTTCTTTCAAACCTTTTTTGAAAATGATTTTCTTGAGTCAAGCGTCTATCGGAAACAGCTTCTCTACCCTGCAAAAGTAGAAGTAAGGTTTGCGTACACCTACCTTTGTCAGACCCCACTTGCAGGAATATATATTTAGGGTATGTTGTTGTTGTTGAACTGGTTTGTGTGCGTTTCAACTGTCATCTATACCCCTTTCACTCTATTCAAACATATCTCATTCCAATAATTGTAAATAAACTTCACGAGATTATCACTATTAACCACAAAATTATACCATACATTACAATTAATCACTTCCAAAAATAACAAAGAAGTGACTAAAACCCCCTTTAATTCATCCAAGATGACACAGCCTCTTCACAAATTAACCACCACTCCAATAATAATAACAACATAAATAAAACTACAGTTAAGACAGTCAATTCAGCACCGTACTCACTAGTATTCTTGATTCTGAAACACTCCAAACCTTTAAAAACTAACCCCAGAAAAAAGCATTTAAAAAAGCAACAACTTAACATTTATACATAAAGATATATGTGTAAAAGCTTAAAAACAGCTACCAACTTTCAATTTTCCTCTTCTTTAACATTCAATTCAATCATCTATTTATTACAACTAACATTTTTAGATTCTGAACCACAACAAGCCCTAAAACATTTGGAAATTAAGCATTTTTTTTCAAAAAAAAAAAACAGCAAGATTACATTTTTATATATAGAGAGAGATAATAAAGATGTGTATTTAAGTGAATGACTGTACTAACCAGAGGATCTGGAAGATGAAACACTGATCTGATGAAAAGAGAGAAAAATAAAGAGAGAAAGTTGAAAGAAACAATGTTTTTATAGAGAGACAAAAGAAAGACAGACACAGAAAATAGTGTTACCTAACCATAGTGAGTCAAGGTTCAAACTTTTGACTAACCAAAAAACAAATACACATTTTTAACTTTTTATATCTTTTTCTTTTGTTTTTGCAACGTGCCAACATTAGTGCTTCTTTTCCTTATCTTCACTTTTTTTTCGGTATTCACACTAAAGCCCGGTTATTATAGATTCGTGTAATATAAAGTCCTATTTAGATGAAAGTACTTTTTATTAAAAAAAAATTATAACCAAGACTCGAACTATAAAAACATTTAATTAAGAGAGGAATAATTTCATCTTCTGTGCCACTTTTACTCAAATTGCATACAATAATTGTCTTAATTACTAGGGCTTGCTCAAATTGGGTTTTTTTTTTCAAAAGAATATTTATAATAGTGTACATGTTTGAATGTACTTAGATAGAACTTTAAAAGTGAAAATTAAGTTGAAAAATATGTTATAAATTATTTTCCAAATTTGAAATATAATCTCAAAGTTAAATTTGAAATTTTTATAGTCAAAAATTAATTTTCAAATTAAAAATATGAAAAAATTTATGGTCAAACTGATTCTTAGTATCTTTCTTTTTTCCTTCTTTTTGTTCACTTTTATTCTAAAAAAAACAGGAGAAGAAGACTACTAGCACATAATATTTGCACATGGCTCATTAACAAATACTACATTTCATTTGTAGTAACATTTATTCACTTTAATTAATAATTCTTAAAGGCAATTATTTAGTTTAAATATAACTGCAAATGTTCAAAATTACTTTGAACTTTATGGAATGTTTATACTTTTCTCGGGAAAAGACATAAATTTCTCTTAAACTTGTGTCAAAAAGTCAGTTACACGCTCAAATTATTGTGACGATCTATTACCCATTTAAGCTTGTTCAAAGTAATATTAATACCCCATTAGAACGTGACATGGCAAAGAAAGTGTCTTCACCTTCCTTAAGGTGCGTGAGAAGAAAAAATTATATGCTAAAATGATGAATTTCAACACATGGCACTATTTTATTGATCATTATATAATTATGTATTATAATTTTTAATATATTAATTATTTCAATTTTCTTTCTTTTTTTAATATTTTTATTGGTGGCCCCAATTTCTTTAAAGCTTTTACATTTTTCTTTATTTTGAGTTCTTCTTCTTCTTAAGGAATCACTGCATTTGTAGCCATTGATTGTTTGATGGAAGCACATCCAACACTCTACCCATAAAGAGAAACTCTTAAAAATAGAAAGGGGTGGAGAAGATGATGACTTTCATCAAAAAGTTAATAATTTTTAACTTAAAGTTTGTGATTTTTTCGTTCGAACTCGCCGGAGGATTCACCGGAGAAGATCACCGAAAAAGAATCATGAGAAAGATAATGATTTCTATTGAAAATTCTATAACATTTATGCATAAAATTCATGATTATATTGTCTAGATTTTTCGAAAGTTCACCAAAGAAAATGATTTCTCAATCTTTGTCTTCTCTATTCTCGCCGGAGAACTACCAACCACCACCACAATGTTATTTTTATGTCTCATATCATCAATGGCATATTTGATTAATCAATTACACATAAAAAATACTAATGAAATGCTTGATTTGCATACATACTTATCAAGATTTTTAAAGAATTTTAAAGATCTGAAATTTTTTATTTGTTCTATCGACCACAATGGTGTTGCCCATCATCTATCACCGCCACCAACATCTCTATACTTCATAATCGACTTATTGACTCCTATTTTCTCTTCAAATTTTTATTTTCCCCTTCAATTTATGAGCAATGGAGAAGGAAGAATAAATAGATTTTAAAAAGAGATATGTATGGTGAGAGAGGAAAGATGCCCAGATTTTTAATTTTTTTGCAAAAGTTAAAGAAAATATCAAGGAAAAAGATTTTAAAATTTTAAAATAATATTATTTACGTGTGAAAACGAGTGTACAACACCTTTTTACACAAAATTGAGATTGTCTTCGGAAGGAGTATTAATATCACTTTGAGCAAGATTAGGTGTGTAATAGGTCGCCACAATAGTTTGAGCGTGTAACTGACTTTTCTGCACAAGTTCAGGAGGAAATTTATGTATTTTTCCTATTTTTCTCCATTAATATTTGACGTCAGATTTATTTTTTGTTATTACAAAAGTCGGTTTGTTTTTATTAACAAATGACATAAGCTTTACAATGCATAGCTTCTTTTTTTTTAGATCTATTTTTCTTAATACAAAAGTGAGTTTGTTTTTATTAACAAATGACTTAAGCTTTTCGATGCATAGCTTTTCTTTACAAGAAAAAAAAATTAAATTAGCCTTTGAATTATGTAAAGTTATTTAAATTTGCTCCTGAACTTTGCTAAATAGTTTAAACTTGACCACCATACTCTAATAAATATCACTTAAATATATATACTTGAATAATGTTTGACTTTCATTTGAATGATTAGAAACTTGAGAATGGTTAATTTAGTTTGGGTTATTGAGAATTAGCCGTTTGACGTTCATATGTTTAAAAGATGGTGCTGTTATCGTCGAATTAATGACACAAATTTTTAAAATTCTGACACAAATATTGAATTAATTTGCAAAGTACAATGATAAGTTTTGCTATATTTTCTTGTAAAATGACCCGCATATTAAAAAGCCTTTGTCATTAGCCATTAAGATAAAATATAGCTCACTTTGATAACAATAAGTCAATAAAAATAAATTTGTATTATTAAAGCTGATCATTTTTCATTAATATAAAAACTAATGAGTCATTTGGTTGGAATAATTAATCTCAGTGCAATATTTTGGTTACGATAATGCAGCCTTCTGATTGATTGCATAAGAAATAATTAATCTTCGAATAGAGTTATGCAAAAAATTAAGTATTATTTTTAAGTGAACAAAAATGAAGAATAAAAGTACGTGTATTAGAAATGGGAAAATTTAATCACCAAATATTGTAAAGGATAGGCTTCTTAGATATCGACTCCTAGTATATCTAAACTATATATAAAGGTTATGTAAGTTGTGATGTCTAAGGAGACTAATTCTCTTCAATCCTTAACGCCTAGTTCCTGTAGGTTTCTCGTTGTTTGGTCTTTGTTGGGATTTATGCAGTTTTGATGATTGACAAGGAAAGACGAAACATGTCAGTCAATATGGTCCAAAGGTGCACTGTCACGAGCAGTTAAATTCGAGAAAGCTTTCAGAATGAACAAAGACAAGAGTGCAGAAATAAAGGAATGAATAATGTTAATTTCGTGAGAAAACCCAAGGAAATAAACATTTGATGAATTGAAGAGAAAGAATTAATGAGTTTGATTTGAAGGAGTCTAAAGAGGAAGGAGTCTAAAGAGGCAAGGAGTTTTAAATGAAGAAGGAGTCTTACTTAAAGTAGAACTCTTCAAGTTACTGCTGAATTGAAGTGTTGGAGTTTGACTACAATACAAAAGAATCAATGAATATAATTTGAAGAAGGAGTCTAAAGAAGCAAGGAGTTTGAATTGAATAATGAGTCTTACTTGAAGTAGAACTCTAAGTCAAGAGAGTTCAAGTCATTAGAGTTTGAAGTAAGCAATAATTCTATGAAGACTTGTGCTTAAATAGAGGTGAAGTCGTCCAGAATACTTGTGCACTTACAAAGCAAAAAGAGCAATTGAGAAATTGACTTCGCAAGTGCTACCTGCGAACTAAAGGAACACATCGAAGAACCTAATCCCTCTACAGAGTTTATGTGTTAGGAGTTTTTCTTTGTGATTGAGTCTTGATGTAAACTTAGTTCAGTGAGTTATAAACTGAATTAGAAGTGTTGTCTTCAGGTTGTGATAACTCGAAGAGTTGGGAACACATACCTTGGGAGGTTTGTGTTGAAGGTTAGGAATTAGAGTTGGTTCCTAGGATTACAAGAGTTGTAATCTAAATCCATAACTTGAAGTTAAGGTAGGTTGCAAAGTTTGTAATTTATCTTTTGTGGAGGCTCAGTGATTTAGTGAAGTTGGAGTTAAATCATGTAGGGGTACAGGTCGTGGTTTTTTTACACCTTTTGAGTCAGGTGTTTTCTACTTAAAAATATTGTGTTTTTACTTATTGTCTTTACTGCTTTGTTGGAACACATTAAGCAACCTGTTTCACAGTTAGGCGAAAAGCTAAAATCAGTAAATTACTAGGTCGTGCATACTAACAATTGGTATCAGAGCAGGTTTTTTTGTCAAAAGTTTAACCACTTAAGAATAGATCGAGATTAATTATGCACCTCCACTTGGATATTGTGAAGGACAAGATATCAACAAGCCTCCGTTATTCAATGGCCAGTACTACTCATGGTGGAAAGCAATGATGGAAACTTTTATTCAGGCTGAGGATTATGAACTTTGGAATATAGTTATTGATGGACCAGAATACCAAACTAAGAAGGATGCTGAAAATAATGACGTACAAAAGGAAAATAGTGAATACGAGGAGGCTGACTTCAAGATTCTTGAAATGAATGCCAAAGCTAAGTTTATTCTTATTTGTGGCCTTAGACCAGATGAGTATCGCCGAATATCTAGTTGCATAACTGCAAAACAAATTTGGGATACTCTCATGGACGCACACGAAGAAACAGGATCAGAACATACTGATGATAGAAAGGTCGATGAGATCGCTTTCATGGCTATTGGAGATTCAGACGTGGAAGAAGAAGAAGCAAAATCAGAGGTAAGTTTCCTTGACTTGAAAGAAAAAATGCATCTTTTGTCTAAAAGAGAACTAATTAGCATGAAAAGTAGCTTATTTGATTATTTTGAAGAATTAACCTGTGAAAGAGATCAATTATTTAAAGATTTTGTAGATCAAAAATTTGAGTGCATGGATCTCAAAAACTGCAAAACTGTAATTGAAGAAGAAAATTGTTATATAAAGAAACAGGTTAATAAACTTGAGTCATCAAAGTTGAATTTGAAATATGAAATTCTTAAGTTGTCCATTATTGATAAAGGGAAGATAAATGATACTGGGAAGAAATTAGAACATGATTTAAAAAAATGCAAAATTAATTTTTTTCTGTGAAAAAGATAAGGTGAAAATACTAAACCTAGAAATTTCCAGGTTTAAAATGGATCTTGAAAAGTCTAATATATGGATGAATTCCTCCAGAATTGTTAAGAAATTGAGTGATAGGGTGCACAATGAGAAGGCTGGTATAGGATTCCATAAAGAAAATACTATCTCTGAAGATTTGTGCTATATTTGTGGTAAAATTGGTCATCCAACTACTGAGTGTCCAGTTGCTAATGATTTTAGAAAAAGAAATACTAAATTCGCAAATGGAAACAAATTTATACTTGTTGGCAGAAACAGGTCCACTAACCAGTTGCCTAGATGGGCGAGAAGAAATCTGATTCACCCTTTTGATCATAAGAAAGAACCCAAGTTTGTCTGGGTTCCTAAGACTAACCCTTAAGCTATTTTGCAGGTGAACCTAAAAGGAAGCAAGTGATTTAATTCATAGATATTTCTTGCTTAAGAGATATCAATGAAGTCAAACAAAAGTTCCTTTCACTCACTTCTCAAAAATGGAGAATGTGTCGTTTAAAAAATAAAGGAAGAAAAAAGTGGAGCTAATGCATATGTAAGGGGAAAGCAAAAAAAAAAGAGAATTAAAGTGAAACTGATGAAAGTGCATTGGAACACGTTGTACCACATGTTTCATTTGTTGAACAGACGAATGACATATTGATAGGGGGAACAATGAATCTTGAAACTGATTTATCCACAAAATTATGTGGTTGTTGGATCACGTTATTCTTTGTCAAACAACAATTTATGGATTGTGACACTAAGTAGGGAGCATTATGAAAAGAATAAGTTAGACTTGGGGATGATTAAGATTGCATGAACTCCCCTCAATGATTGGCTAGAATAATTGTTCTCCTTAATTTTATGAACTGAAATGTTATTCAATTCAGTCTTACACATTCATTTGTGTGTCCCAATTCCAGATCCTTGACTTGTTTTAACCTAATTTTGCATTAGATTGTGCTGAGAAACAGTGAAAACAAGAAACAATGATCACAAAATTGCTCTTATCAGGTATGTTATCTATTGATGGAGGTTAATATTGTATAAAGTGAAATAGTTGAGCACTCAAGTTTCATGTATTAATTGTTCTAATACAGAATAAAATAATCGCCAAAGCTCAAGAGTCTTATTCTTCCAAATTGTTCTCTCTCACTTAGCCCTCTTGATTATTATTTTTCAAGTTTAAATCATATATTCACCAAAGTACATCTTTTGATATTTGTGATGATGTCCTCTTCAAATTGCTCTTAACTTAGTACATATATAATTCTCATTTGAGGAGGGAAATCTAATTCCTCATTTTCAATTCATGAGGAAGATCCAACTCCAAAAACACATCTTTTTTTCTATTCCACCTTGAACTCCCATCTAGAAATCATAAGTGTCAAGAGAAAGCCATTATTAAGAAGATCTTAGAGCTAGCATGAAAAAAAAAATGACATGATTCCCATAGTGATTTTTGAGGAACACTCAATTTCAATCTAGGCATGGACTTTTCAAATGAAAAAATAAAGAAAAAGAAAAAAGAGGTTATTCAATAGATGAACCATGTTGATCTACATGCCTCATGAGGAAAATTGATACTCCAAAGAAAAGGTTGAAGTAATAATTTCACTGATAAAATTGTTTAATTGAAGGCTACTTATGCAGCTTATGAGAAGAAAAAATGTCCTTTGGATAAGAATTTAAGCTCTACATGCTATTCTTCATGAAGAAAGGAATGAAAATGCTGAAATTATTCGTTGGTTGACACAATTATTGCCACTTTTCCATTCTTCTCTTCACTTTTCAATGTTAGTGTCTCTAGCTTTATTCTACTCGTGTCCAGTGTTTGTTTTTTGATTAGTGTTCAATAGTTTTTGCTTCATTTGGTATGTTTTCGATCTTATATAGTACATTATCTGGTAGTTTAATGGAATGATTATCTATTGCTTTAATGACTGTTGTTCTTGCTCTCTATGATACATTATTATGTTGCATGAAGTCGTTATCTGATTGTTTTGGTGATACCCAGTGGCCATGAATAGTTTAACTGATCAATCTAGCTCGTATATTATAGGATTTACATAGCTTTTCAATGATGCCAAAAGGGGGAAGATAAGAGTTGTGCAGTGTTTATAACCCATTGGCTAACTTGTTTCATGTTAATATTTCATGCTTCAGTGTCTACAGATAAAATTGTTAGAATGCACAAAGAAAAGAGGTTTGTCATCATCAAAAAGGGGGAATTTATTGGGATTTATGCAGTTTTGATGATTGATAAAGAAAGACGAAACACGTCAGTTAATATGGTCCAAAGGTGCACTGTCACGAGCAGTTAAATTCAAGAAAGCTTTTAGAATGAACAAAGACAAGAGTGTAGAAATAAAGGAATGAATAATGTTAATTTCATGAGAAAACCCAAGGAAATAAACATCTGATGAATTGAAGAGAAAGAATCAATGAGTTTGATTTGAAGAAGGAGTCTAAAGAGGCAAGGAGTTTTAATTGAAGAAGGAGTCTTACTTAAAGTAGAAACTCTTCAAGTTACTGCTGAATTGAAGTGTTGGAATTTGACTACAATACAAAAGAATCAATGAATGTAATTTGAAGAAGGAGTCTAAAGAAGCAAGGAGTTTGAATTGAATGAAGTAGAACTCTAAGTTAAGAGAGTTCAAGTCAATGAGGAGTTTGAAGTAAACAATAATTCTATGAAGACTTGTGCTTAAATAGAGGTGAAGTCGTCCAGAATACTTGTGCACTTTGTGCACTTACAGAGCAAAAAGAGGAATTGAGAAATTGATTTCTCAAGTGCTACCAACAAACTGAAGGAACACATCGAAGAACCTAATCCTTCTACAGAGTTTATGTGTTAGGAGTTTTTCTTTGTGATTGAGTCTTGATATCTAAGTTCAGTGAGTTATAAACTGAATTAGAAGTGTTGTCTTCAGGTTGTGATAACTCGAAGAGTTGGGAACACATACCTTGGGAGGTTTGTGTTGAAGGTTAGAAATTAGAGTTAGTTCCTAGGATTACAAAAGTTGTAATCTAAATCCATAACTTGAAGTTAAGGTAGGTTGCAAAGTTTGTAATCTATCTTTTGTGGAGGCTCAGTGATTTAGTGAAGTTGGAGTTAAATCATGTAGGGGTACAAGTCGTGGTTTTTTACACCTTTTGAGTCGGGTGTTTTCCACGTAAAAATATTGTGTTTTTACTTACTGTCCTTACTGCTTTGTTGGAACACGTTAGGAAACCTGTTTCACAGTTAGGCGAAAAGTTAAAATCAGTAAATTACTAGGTCGTGCAGACTAACAGTCTCTATATATATTCATTGCTGTTGTACGTATTATATAGATATGAATGAAGAACTCTTTCATGGTTCCTACGCCTAATCTTGCTCACCAGTTGCATGTAAAGCTTACATCAACAAATTTTCTGTTTTGGAAGACACAATTTCTTCCAATGATTTGTGGTTGTGGTCTTAGCCATTATATTGATGGGAGCAAACCAGTACCACCGCGTGTTTTGGATGGTGATCAATCAAATCCTGCATATAAGGTTTAGGTGCGTCAAGATCAACTCATCTTGAGTTGGATAGTTGCTTCAGTTTCAGAAAGCATTCTCCCTCAATTGGTTGGAGCAGAAACAACTCGTACGGCTTGGGAAAAACTTGTGGCAGCCTATGCCACTAGGTCTAAACCACTTATTCGAGAACTTAAGGCTCAATTACACAACTTGCGTCGTGATAATGCTACTATTGAAAGTTACGTGCAAGGGGAAAAGCAATTACTGATAAGTTAGCTGCCTTGCAACACCCAGTCACTCATGACGACTTAGTGGAGTTCTTTCTTGCTGGATTAGGCCCTGCCTATCGCCTCTTCACAAGGTCGCTTGAATCACGTCATGAGGATGTTGCCTTTGATGCACTTTATGGTATGTTGTTAAATGAAGAAAGACAATAAAAATGTGAACAAGCTAGTATTGTTATTGCCCCAACAACACAAATACACGCAAAGTTCAATCTCTACACAGTGTGGACGCGGTAGGGGGCGTACTAGTCGAGGTCGTGGATGATTTTCTGGCCATGGAAGTTCACAACAATCTCAAATTCGGCATTATGCCCCATATCTCACTCGGAAACTTACTCAAGAAATCCACCAACTTCCTCTGGTTTTTCTGGAATTGTATGCCATAATTGTGAAGGAAAGGGTCACATTGTATATGTTCGCCCGTCACCTAGGACTACGAATGGAAATCGAGTATCTGGACGTCTCTCTTCAAATCTGGCAAGTACTTCTTCCCAAGCGGCACAAAATTGGTTGATGGATAGTAGCACTACACATCATCTAACATCTGATCTTGACAACTTTGCAATTCACTCAAAATATCATGGTCCCGAAGAAGTTACCCTAGGTAATGGTTCCAAATTGCCCATCTCGCATATTGGTAAAGGATCTCTATTTATTTCTGATAAGTCATATGTTCTTGATAGTCTTCTTCATGTTCCCACAGCTATCCAAAATTTATTATCTATCAGTTCTTTTACTAATTCTAACCAAGTGTTTTTTCCTGACTACTTTTTGATTAAGGACTTGGAAACGAGGGCAACTCTTCACAAAGGACCGAATGATGGAGGTTTATATTCCCTTTCGATATTGAAGTCAATTTCTTCACCAGCTTCATATGCATCTTCACTTGGTGTTTGGCATGCGCGTTTGGCTTATGCATCTTATCCTACCGTTCGTCTGGCTTTGCCATCTAATACTTTTATTTTGTCTAGTTGTGGGTCCTCTAGTTTGTGTCCAACCTGCGCTGTTAGCAAGAGTCATAAAATTCCATTTGTTTAGTCTAGTTTTCAAGCGACAGGCCTTTTAGATTTAATTTGTTCGGATGTTTGGGGTCCATCACCTATTATTTCGAATGATGGATATAAATATTATGTCATTTTCTTTGATCATTATAGCAAATATACTTGGATCTATTTTCTTAAATTCAAGTCTAAAGTTCTTTCCATTTTTATTCAATTTCGAAAAATTGTGGAAAAATACTTTGGTCGTTCAATTAAAGAGCTTTCAAGTAGATTGGGCAGGAGAGTATCAGGCATTAACCTCATATTTAAGAGACAATGGTATTACACAATGTTCATCTTGTCCTTATACCCCAGAACAAAATGGTTGTGTTAAACGTAAACAATTCAACGGATCGTGCCTTATTAACGCATGCAAGTGTTCCTTCCAAATTTTGGACAAATGCTTTCGATATTGTTGTTTATATCATAAATAGATTACCCACTCTCTATCTAAATAATCAGGCCCCTTTCGCATCCTTTTTAATTGTGACCTTGATTACTCCTTTTGCGTGTGTTTGGTTGTTTTTGTTTTCCATGGCTTCGCCCTTATACGAAGGATAAATTATCTCCTCGTTCTAAGAGGTGTGTGTTTCTGAGGTATAGCAAAATTCACAAAGGTTATAAGTGCTTTGATCCTACTTCCTCTAAATTTTTTGTCTCCCGCCATGTTGTTTTTGACGAAACAATTTTTCCCTTTGCTACTCAGGATGATGCTATGGTGCCTACTACATCAACCAGTGATGCCCCTCTCACTGTCCAGATTCCTTCAGCACTTCCACAACCAATTGTGCATATTCCTTCCTCATTGAATTCATCTGGTCCATCTCCTGGAACAGTCAGTACCACCTTACTAGATAATTCATCCTTTACTTTAGCACCGCATTGCTCTACACAATGTCTTGCAGTAGCACCTCTGCCCCATCTACAATCACATGTTATGCCTACAGATACACCTTCTCTATCTTCAGATATATTGTCACATACATTGTCTACCGAAGGTGTAAGTGATGTGCATCATTCTACCAAATTGTCACGCTCTTCGTCTAAGTCTCATCCAATGACTACTAGATCACAAATAGATTCACTAAAATCAAAGCATCCCACCTCTTACTTAGCTATGTCAACTAATGTTATTGAGCCTTCTTGCTACTCTCAAGCTACAAAGTATGCACATTGGCGTAGGGAGATGCAAGAGGAATACAATTCTTTCATACAAAATGGGACTTGGCAATTAGTCCCACCTTCTCAGTCTCAAAATATTATTGGGAGTAAATGGATTTTTAAAACAAAGGTCAAGCCTAATGGGTCTGTTGATCGTCACAAGGCTCGACTTGTTGCTAAAGGGTATCATAAAAAACCAGGTGTGGATTATGTTGATACTTTTAGTATAGTAGTGAAACCTGCCACCATTCGCCTTTTTCTTTCCTTGGCAATCTCGAATAACTGGCATATTACTCAGTTGGATATCTCTAATGTTTTTCTTCACGGTACACTTGATGAAGTGGTGTACATGTCTCAACCTCCTGGATTTGTTGATCCAGATCGTCCTAAGCATGTTTTCTTGCTCAAGCGTTCTCTTTATGCTCTCAAACAAGCTTCGCGCATGTGGAATAAATGTTTAAAAGACGCCTTGATTTCTTATGGCTTTACGGGCTCAAAAACAAATTGTTCGTTATTTTATTTCTCCTCTAACGATGATAAAATATTTTATTTTGTGTATGTCGATGACCTTCTTGTTTTGGGTTCTAGTTTGTCTCTTGTTGGCTCTGTTATTACTCGCCTGAAGTCACAGTTTGTTGTGCGAGACCTTGGTCACCTCTCTTATTTTTTTGGGAATTAAAGCATCATGGACACCTATTGGCTTGCATCTATTGCAACATCTATATGCAACTGATTTGTTGCAGAAAGCACAAATGAATGGTTGCAATCATATTTCAACACCTGCTGCATCTTCCTCTAAAACTCTCAAGTTTTGAAGGATCTAATTTCCATGATGAAACCTCGTGTCTCAGCACCGTAGAAGCCCCACAATATTTAACGTTAACTCGTCCTGATATAGCATTTGCAGTAAATAAGGTTTCACAATTCATGCATAGTTCGAAAGAGACCCACTAGGCTGCTGTAAAACGCATCTTGCGATATATCCAGTCCATATCCTCCCATGGTTTATTCTTTGCTCGCCAAAATACCAAATTTCTACATGGTTACAGTGATTCAGATTGGGGTGGTTTGTTGGATGATCGTAAGTCCACTACTGGTTTTGTTGTTTATCTTGGTTCTCATTTAATTTCTTGGGCTTCCAAAAAGCAGCGAGCAGTTGCACGTTCTAGTACAGAGGCAGAGTATCGTGCACTGGCCACTATTGCGTCAGAGCTAACTTGGCTGGAATTTTTACTTCGTGAAATTAAGTGCTTTGACACTACAACTCCTATGCTTTGGTGTGATAACCTAAGTGCAACATATTTAACAGCTAATCATATCTTCCATTCCCGCACCAAGCATATGAAGATAGACTTTCATTTTGTCCGTGAAAAGGTGAAGGATAAATCTTTGGTTGTTCGTTATCTTAGCACTCATGACCAGGTTGTAGATGTTCTTACAAAAGCTCTTCCGAAAATATGATTTCAGCATTTCAGAGACAAGTTGACAGTGTATGCTTCCCCGTTCAACTTGTAGGGGAGTGTAAAGGATAGGCTTCTTAGACATCACAACTTACATAACCTTTATATAGTTTAGATATACTAGGAGTCGATATCTAAGAAGCCTATCCTTTACAAATATAAGACTACACTTTAAAGTAATTACTATATATAATTCCTTTATCGGAGAAGGGTCTAAAATGCCCCTCAAGTATTTGAATTGGTACAAAACTATCCTCCATCTACCTATCAGTTCTAAAATACCATTGACGTCCACCTTTCGGCTCAAAAATACCCTCGATGTTAATCCTTTGACTCATATTTTCCCTTATTTTTAATAGCTCCCTTAAAGTAAAATTATTAAATATTTATTTATTATATTGCTTAATGTGATTGGTCCAAATTTAAACCCTTCTCAAATAAATAATAAAAATGATATTTTTAAAAATTCTATTTTTCTATAAAAACCACTTATGATTCATATTTTGACCCGATACACTTGAAAATAATATTGAAAAAATAATTTCATGATATCTTCCTATTGGCCTATTTTAAATTAACCCCTATATATTATAACGTAACCCAACTCATAAATGGGGATCCAACTAAAATCCATACTTACCTCGACTGATTGTCCATCTAAAATTATTATTATTTTCATTAATATAAAATTTTCTCTCAATTATCCAAATGTCTTGTTCATTTTATCTTTTATCTCTTTTTAATCTCTTATTCTTAATTAGGATATCCGAGACTCAAACTTGAAATGAACTCACATATTTATATTTTTTTAATTAGTATTATTGTCATGATGGGATGAGGGTGGGGAATGGGGATAAAAGAAATGATAATTTTTATTCTTTTATTTTTAATTTTGGGTACACAAAAAAAATGTAATATTTGTACATATTTGCTTGATTAAGTCATCTTTTATTGAACTAATTATTTCTATATGAATGCATCGTTATTTTCCTTCTTTTTTTCTCTCTTGTTTGTCATAAATTAAAAATAAAATAAAATTGTGGACAAGATCCAAATAGAAAAAAAAATATGGAAGAGATACGAAGAAAAGGGACGGGGAGGGAGTAGTTTAGAGAGTAGATGCCTAACCTTTTTATAATTTTAAATTTACTATGAAATTCAAAATCAAGTCTATTATGTGAGCTTATATATTAAGTAATTTTAAATTATTTTAATGAAAAAGGGCCTAAAATGTCCTTAAACTATGAGATTCAGTACAATATTACCCTCCATCCACCTGATGAGTGTGATCCGTTATATATATGGGTATTTTTGAGCCGAAAGGTGGACGTTAGGGGTATTTTAGGGCCGATAGGTGGATGGAGGATAATTTTATATCAATTCAAATACTTGAGGGACATTTTAGGCCCTTCTCGATTCCTTTATTATTATTCCGCATAAATATTCTCTTAATTATAGTATCTGAATAACTAATACGTAAACCAAATTAGTTTCTCACTATGAATAAATATTTTTTTCTAAATTCTTTTTTGATAAGTTCTTAGGTTACATGTGACACCTCTTGATCAACAATTTATCAATTTTCAATGTTGTACTTTTGTTCATTTTTCTCTCCTAGAAAAACCTTCAACTATAATAAGTTAATGAGAACTAATTCTTTAAATATTTTGAAATACAATTTACGTGATGTTTTTTGATAAAATATATTACTTTACTAATCATCACCCTCATAATTTAAATATTTTAAAACTTCAAATAAGGTAAGAAAATTAGCGCAAAATCGTAACAAATCTCCCTTTTTGGCTGGATTTTCTTGACAAAACTTGTTGGATTCGAAACTTATTACGGCACCATGCGGAAGCTTATAATTACAAATCAAAATACTGATAAATTAGATGATAAATAAAAAAAATACTAAAATCATATTATTGATATGGTTTGGTGAAGTGACCTAAATATTGTAAACTAATTAAAACAACATAAACTCTATTGAGAGAATAATCTCCCCATAAACTAAACTCTTTAACGTTTATATTGTGGATGCTATTGTGTTCTTGATATGAGAAGAGGGCTCTTCAATTTATAGAGTTTCAAACTTTTCTTCTAAGGAAAGAATAACCAAATATGAAAGAAAATTATATTTTCCTTTTAGAAAAAGTAAAAACAATCATGGTAATGCTTTAACTTTCTTTCAAGGTAAAATTAAAACTTAAATATGGTAAGAAAGAAAATTAGGACAAAATCCTAACAACGGGGCGGGTGCGGGGCAAGCCCGCATACACTCACAAAGACTTTTCCCCACTTCGTCCCGCATATATAGAGCTATCAAAAATGGCTGGCCCAGCCCCACTCTGACCAAGCCTCGCGGGCCAAGGAATTTGAAGGGCTAGGGTGGGCCGACCCTTCATTTGGAAGGGACTGAAATTGCTCAACTCAAACCAACCCTAAAAGGGCCGAGGTTGGGGTGGGTTAGCCCATGTTTTTTTTCATTTTTTTCTTTTCAAACTTATAATTCTATAACATCAAGAAAATGAGAAGATTTTCAAATCAAATATGGCAAACAATGGTGTTGTTTCAATAATACTAGCAAAATATCTGGTGTAATTAGCATGTATCTCGCATACCAGTTATGTGAGCGAGATAAGAGAGTGACAAGCAAGATGGAAGGGAGGCGAGGGCGCGGGATTTATCTATGTATCCTAGATACATGCGAATCTACTTGGAAATAGTGTATCTAGAACAAATTAACCTAATTTTGAATCCATATATTCCGATATACATGTATCTGGACGTACCAAATCTGGTAAGATTCATAATATTACAACATAGCGTGTATTTAAGTAATTAGATTATATACTAGTGATATTATTGTAAGTTACCCTTAAATAAAAAGTTTTGGCCCATGGACTGACCCCAGCCCGGCCCCGATCAAGCCTCAAGGGACAAGAGCTTATATGGGTCAGGATTATAATCCCTAGTTTTAAATGGATTTGAATTTTATTATCCCAACCGTACCCCAATAACGGATTGAATTGGGCCGGCCCTACTACGCATATCACACTTTATTGTTTTTACCCCCACCCCACTCCACCCCGCTTAAACCCGCATCATTCTTTTGCTTCTAACATTTTATGTGGTGACAACCATTTTTATTTTTCATTCATATGAAAAAGGTGAATTGTGTCAATTTTAATAAAATAACAATCTAATTTCATTAACGAGTATGTAAAATCTTTCACTAGCTACTGCTAAGTGAAACAATGCATTCAAAGAACAATATTTTTATAATCAGAACTATAATTGGGATCAAATAATGAGAAAAACTACATACCCACTTAATGAAAAGAGACAATCAAGAATTTGAAGGATTACCTAAAACGGTATGTAAAATTGGAGTTAAAAATAGAAGAAATTTATCAAGAATGGCTAGGAATCAAGTGTGTTGTTGCTAGTTGATATTCTTGGTCAGCAATTAGTGACTGATAGAGTATTAAAATTCCAACTTTCAGCTCTTGAGTATTGATAAATTTTGTCTGGGAAGATTTCAGTTTCAAGAAATGGACGACAAAAAGAAAAAAAATCCAACTCGCGTACCCACCACGCAAAAGTTCTAACCCGCACTGCACTATAATCCATCCCGTCTCATTGCCATCCCTACGTATGTCACTCTATTCTCTCTCGAATCCCATGCACGAAAAATGTAAATTTGTGTAACCCTAATATGGCTATGGCCTGTGGCCAACCATCTCCATTCTCTAGCCACATATATACTCTTCATTTCCTCAACATCTCAATTTCTTTTTCTAAATTCTTCAGCCATTTTAAAATCTCCCACGGGCCTAGTAAAACAATCAAAATTCATAGATAATTATGCAACACTCATAAAACCATCAAAGATAAATAGTCCACTGCAAACTAAGCAATTGAATGTGGATTCTATTTCAATTAAAATAAATTTACATACATTGATAAATTGTCAATCGCAAAGTGGACAGAAAATAAAGTATGCAAAATGAAATTACTATGAGAACCTTCAATAAGCTACTATTGGTAAGATTTGAAGATCTTAGAATTCAAATACTAAAGCAATGTTATATCAAATATGATTGCAAAATAGATTTTCTCATAAATAGACTTACTTTAATATGTTTTTGCTTAATTGAGAACTTTGTTAGTATGACGGCAAAAAGTCCTTACTATATTGTAGAAAATGATGGATTAACATATTAAATGAGACTATTGATTTATGTTATAAAATTTAAAATGGAGGAAAGAATCACCCATGCCATGATCACTCTATTTGGACTTAGGCCATTATTAATAAGACTCAACAAACAAAATAATCCCTTCTCAGTATTGTCACTTCAATTCAATTGGAAAAACCCTCCAAAAAGGGTTCAATTTCCATCTTAGATTGTGAACAAAAACTTTATATATATTAGAACTGGTGATTTAATCTTTTGTGTATAAGCTAAAACTCTATACACTAAATCATCCACTATATAAGTAAACAAACATGATGTAATAAATATATGATCTATTAAATTTTTTATTAAAACTGAATAAACAATTATTCTATAATAAATACAATATATAAATACATGATTAATGATGTAAATTCCATGATTAATAGTATGTATCCCAACTATCTCCCACTTAGATTTTTAACCATCACAATTATTATAACGTAATATATGTGAATGCATGGTTGCGAGATAGAAAAGTTATTTTCCATAAAAATGTTAAATTAAGTGCAAAATGGCGGTGAATCATCTTATTTACAAAATCTTTCAAAGCTGCAATTGTCTTATAAAATTTTAAAAATCCATAAATCTTTTCAAATTAGTACTTGAGTTTGTAGACAAGGAAATACAAAAATTAGTAATAAGCAGTCTAATTAATTAATTAATCATCTGAACCACACAAGAAGTCGTTAACTATTTTGTTGAACTTGGCCCCATGCTCGAGTTGGGGCACATGAGAGGCATTTTTAATGACTTCCAATCTAGCCTTTTCCCCAAGAAGCCTGCATTGTATATAGATGAATCAAAGATTGCCATAAAAACTTTTCAAGTAAAATACATATCTAAACATAACTTGAAGTTTCAAAAGTTATTTTCTGACACAACTTCAGAAACTTATTTTATATATCGATAGATAGATAACAATAGATCGTAGATTATTTTATATTAATGCATTTACTATAGCCATAGTGCATCGATCGATCAATGTGAAGATAAAATAAATACGAGTTGGTAGAGAGATACAATAACAAAAATAATTTTAAGCGATAATAAATAAACACTTTAATAAAGAGTGTTAACCTTTATCAGCATTATTTAATTGTCATTAGATTCAAGGTCGCAAGAAGTTTTAGAGATATTTAAAAGAATGATAATTGCCACTAAAAATTTATATTTAGCGACAGTTAAATTATTTTTATTAATTAATTGCCGCTAAAGATCATTGCAGTGAGAGAATACATACTCTTTGAGTTCAGTTGCCTTTTCAAGTAGAAATATCTGATCATTCTCCCCCCACACAATTAATACTTCCTACATACACACACCAATAAAGATACATATTAATGCTACAAATAATTATGTTACCAACCAAAAAAAATAATAGTAATTAATCACTTGACATTTTATTTTCAAATAAAATAAAATGTACCTGTTGAAGTGGAGTTATATTATCTACTGTGTCATCTCTTCCAAGGCTTAACCCATTTAACAGTTCCAACTTTTCCTTCCTGTTTTCAAGATACAATTTCTGCATGACAACTTTTAGTTTCAATTATGCAAATTTTATGTTTTACATTTTTCTAGACATAGGGAGATAATATATTTCATGCAAATCTATCTATAAATGGAACCACAAAATGTAAAATACATAAATATTCAATTATTTATTATTTTTGAAATAGGATGACCATGTTGTTGTACAAATTAAGTTAATTACTCCCACCTTCTAGGGTTTAGCCGCTTTAGCGACTCCCACCTACTAGGGTTTAGCCGCTTTAGCGGCCCTGGCACCGGTTTAGCATTGGTTAATTTAGCGGTCAAGGAGCCACCTTAGCAAAGCCCACCAGCAAGGGCCTCGCCGCTTTAGCAGCCAAGGCACCATTTTAATGGGGCCAATTAAGCAGCTTAGTGACCGATTTAGCGGTCACTGCTTGTGGTTTTATCATTTTTAGCCCTAATTTTCTCTAAGTTTTAAATTAATTGTAGGACTTTAGAGGGCTCATTTATGTGGGAAATATGTGTTTATTGTTGGGATTAGCTGTGGGATTGCCTTGAGGCATTGGGAGGGTCATTGATTACACATCTAAACTCGTAAGTTTTCTTTCCTCTCCTCAATTTTTAGTCTTCAGCTGTTTTGTTGATCATGTTGGTGCAAGACTGCCTTAGCGTAATTTTGAGCTTGAATCGTGTTGGTCTTCGGGGCATGAGCTCCTTGAGCCAAATGGGACCTATTGTCGGAGTCAATTTCAGGATTTCTTGCGTGAGTCCCACAATGCTGTTTTGACTCATTTTTAGTTCATCTGCAATTGTTGAAAAATGGGTATCAAAACATCTGTAATGATGTTATGACATTACATTTGATAGAATGGAAGAGATCGAACACATTTTAAAAGGGTAAAGCTTTGATTTAGTAAGATTTTGGAGCGCGTGTGATCATCTTTGCAGGCTATGGCTTACCAATCTTAGATTGTACTTGTGTTGGCTTTAACATGATGTTTAGCCAGTTTTGGGAGGGTGCTTAGCATGACTCATGTTTAGTTGATAGAATTCCTGCGTTAACTTCAATATTTTGGTATTTTCAAGGGATTCAAGCATGTTTTACCTCATTGTGATGTTTATCATGCCATGTTGTTGTCTTATGTCTTTCGCACTGTCATTTCTAAGTATTCTTGGCCTTAGTCTAGGCTTAGACTAGTGATTTCCATAGAAAATTGTTATTTTGAATTGTGTGCCTTAGAAAATCTATCGAAGTCGTTTCGAATGGTTCTAACTCTATTTAGACTGCTATAGCAGACTTGGGTCTGATAGTATGAATCCTTAGCTCAATGATAACTTTACTCTTATTGAACTTTCATCCATAACTCCCTATGATATGGCTTGACGTGTTTTGATTGTGATTTCAGGCCTTATTGGTAACATTGGATCGGGTCATGGGTTTTAAGTTGGAATGGGTCCCTTGTGACTTTGAAGGTGGTTTTGTTCTATGGTATATTCCCGTATGATGATGAACATGTGATTATGGAGTTCTTCAGAGTGTACTAGCCACAATTCAATGTATGGGCCCACTACTACTAGCCATGACTTGAGGTCTGAGAGTACGTTTACTAGCCACAGTTCATGGTCAAGGCATATGTTTACTAGTCGCGATTCAAGGTGTGTGCTCAGTTCTTGACAGTATGGTTCTACTGGGAGTATTCAGGATACCTTAGTCGCGGTTCGAGGTCTGAGTTTTGGTTTCTCCAATAATAGAAGTTTATCAAATATTAGTTTGGAATTATGTTATCTCTTTTGTGTACTCATCAGACTTATGAGGGCCAGTTTAAGTAGTTTTCATTTCAATTGTGCACGAGTGTACCTTCTGAGCTTATATGGGTACAATTATGTTAAAGTTAGCAACATTACTTTATCACTCTATATTATGTTAGGCTATTGTGGCCCATAGTTGGACTTTTTATCATTGTACTATTCATCTGACTCGTAGCTATCATTTATTTCCTCACTTTCATTATGTATTTGCTTTCCAAGCTCAGTCGGTCTATGATGCCTACTGGTACCTATTATTTTGGAACTCATGTTACACTGCATCTATTTTTCCTGATACAAATCTGAGCACCGGCCGACAACATTGATCTTTTACAACAATAGGGACATCCGGAGATTCAAGATGAGCTGATGGCATCTTAGTTTGACTCGTCTCCATCTATATATAGGTTTGTCTAGTCTTTGTATTAAAGACAAATCTAAACTTATTTTAGAGCTTATACCCATTATAGTAGCTTTATGATTGTGGGATTGGATCATGTATTATTGTATATATTTATGTCATTCCCCTTTTTCTGCTATTTAGTTATTTGTTCTGTTGATTATCTTACCGTTGTTTTAAAGTTTCTACCTATATGCTCATCAATTTTCATTCGGGGATATGGTTTGGGTAACCTACCGGTGGGAATTGGTAGGTGGCATCATGGCTAGAGTTTTCAGGTCGTGATATAGTTGGTATCACAACTCTAGGTTTATTAGTGTTGTTGGTACAAAAGCTAATGTCTAGTAGAGTTATGCAGATCGGTGTGAAGATGTTTATATCCTATATTATGTATGCTACATGACATCATAGGAGGTTCCTTTGATCCTTTATCATGTGTTGTTTGTTTTAATTGGTTTATAGAATCTTTGTTGTTTCACTCTTTCACAGGATGACCTTCCCGCGAGGTTCATCAGTTGGGGGTGATGCTCCCGAGCTACTAGGTAGAGCCCCAGCTAGGAGTCGAGACCGACCCCAAGGTCGTGCGTGAGATGTAACACCAGATAAGGATTAGGATAAAGAGACCATAAATTTAGTGGTAAAGCCTCAGCTATCTCCTATTTCTCTACCGTTGGTGGGGTCGAGACCAGCCTAGCCACAACCTGGGTCAACTATGAATAGAATTGTAGGCAACTATTGCTCAGTTATTAATCGTACTTGAGGGCATGCAACAGGCCCAAGCTCAAGCTATACCAGAACCATAGGTTCAACCGATAGTAGCAACTCCCAAGGTTGAGGTGCCACTAGCACCCATCGCCACTCAACCAGTCATCGCATTAGGAGCTATGCCATCAGAGGAACATAAAATGCTCGAACTATTTTTGAGATTGACTCATCCGAGGTTTTCTGGGGCTATAGGGGAGGACACCCACGAGTTCTTGACAACCTACAGAGATAAAATGTATACCTTGGGCCTAGTAATGTCGAGATGAGCAAACTTTACTAATTATCAGCTTGATGGACCAGCAAGGCAGTGGTGCAGGACCTTGATAAAGTGTAGACTAGTTGGATCCCCTCTTGTGATATGAATCGAGTTCTCAGAGGCTTCTTTCCTAGGTTTGTGCCAATGAGTGTTAGAGATCGTGTCAAACATCAGTTTACTAGGATGGAGTAGGGATCCATGATTGTGTTAGAATATGAGACTAGATTCCACGAGCTTTACAAGCATGCTACCATGATTCTACCTATCGAGTAGGAAAGGGTTTGCTGCTTTGTTCGTAGGTTGAGATTGCAATTGCGCATTGAGACTGAGTCTATGGCTTTAGCGGGAAGATTTTTCTTGAATGTTGTTGATCGTGCTCGTGCTATGATGAGCTCTGTCACTAGGCCAAATGGGACAATGACAAGAGAGCTCAACACCAAGACAACTACAGTGATTCTCAGCCCAAGGATAGGAACCATTATAGTAGATCTAGTTAGCTACCAGCACCAGGGTCAATCTAGCCATCTTGTTCAGCGGCGCTCTGGAATGCAGAGAGCGAGGAGTATAGTTAGGGTGGTGCGGGTTTTGGTGAGTGTTTGAGAGGCTCACATTTGTGTTCTTTGGGCCTTGGTGGTCGATCTTCTCAAAGTTGTGCTTCTCAGGTTATTTTGATTATGCTGAGCTTGACCACTTATCCAAAGAGTGTCCCAGGCAAGGGATGATTACGCCTACTCCACAAATAACTTAGTCAGTTTCAATAGTAGCACCTTCAACTAGAGGCAGTACTTAGGGTCAGAATCACCACAGTGGTCACCAGGGGAATTGAAGAGGATCCTGAACACGTAGGGTAGGAGGTAAATTAGATGCTCAATTCAGAGGCAGACATGGCCACCTATATGTAGCCCCAACGAGGGTGGAGACTGAGGCATTAGACATTGTCATCACAAGTACAATTTTCCTATGCTAACAGCCCACCTCAACTTTATTTGATCCAAGTTCAACTTATTCCTCTGTATCTATTTACTATGCTTCTCGGTTAGGGTTGTCTTCTTAGATTCTAGAAACTTCATTACGTGTTTCGACCTCCGTGGTTGAGTCTCTAGTAATGAATCAGGTGTATAGATCCTATTTGGTGACTATTCATATGGGTGACACTTGGGCAAACCTTATTGTATTGGACATGCTTGATTGTGATGTTATTCTAGGCATGAACTGGTTATACCCATATCGCGCGGTCTTAGAGTACTTCGCGAAGAATGTTACCATATCCATGATTGGTATCCCTCCGGTGGCATGGTAGGAGGGATACCAAGCATGTCCTATTGTGCGAGAGTTCATAGACGTCTTTCTTACCGATCTACCTGACCTTCTCCTTAGCATGATAACGATTTTTCCATTCATCTTGAGTTAGACACTCATCATATCTCTATTCCGCCTTACTCTACGGCTCTTGTGAAGCATAAAGAACTCAATCTTTAGCTTCAGGATTTCTTAGACCAGGAACTCATTCAACCAAATGTTTTAACTTAGGTACATTGGTTCAGTTTCTAAAGAAGAAGGATGGATCTATGTATATGTGTATATGTCTCATATAAAATGACCTGTTTAATCAGATTTAGAGTATTGTGGTGTTTTATAAGATTAATTTGGGATTAGGTTACTATCAATTAAGGATTAGAGCGACGGGCGTCCCTAAGACAACTTTTAAGACTTGTTATGGTCATTATAAGTTCCCAATGATGTTTTTTAGATTTACCAATTCCCCAGCGAAATCCATAGACTTGCTGACATGTGTTTAAAGGTCATATATATACTCTTTCTTCATTGTATAGTATATTCACGGAGTAGACAGGAGCACGAGTAACATTTGAGTACTATGCTCAAGACTTAGAGATCAACGACTTTATGACAAATTCTCAAAGTGAGGGTTCTGGCTTGAGTCTGTAGCATTTTCATGATGTGTGTTATCCAAGGATGGCATTACTGTTGACCTCACAAAGATTAAGGGTATTCGTGATTAGGCTAGGCCTACCTTGGTTACCGAGATTCAGAGCTTTGTTGGGTTAGCTGACTACTACAGACAGTTTGTTAAGGGTTTCTCATCGATTACAACACCTTTGACTCGGTTGACTCATCTTGATGTCCCTTTTAAGTGGTTAGAAAGACCATGACCTCTTTATTCTATACCATCCAGGTAAGGTAAATGTGGTAGCAGAAGTCTTAAGATGGAAGCCAGTGAGTATGGGTAGTCTAGCCTTTTTTTTTTAGCTTTGAAGCGACCTTTTGGATCTGGAAATTCAGTGTTTAGCCAATGAGATGATTTGCCTTAATATGTTAGATTCTAGACGGATTCTAGCCAATAGTGGGGTTTAGTCATCGTTATAAGAGCAAATTTGTGGACGGTAGTTTCATGATGATGCCTTAGTGGCTATTCAAGATCTAGTGTTGTGAGGTGACGCTGGGAAGGCCACCTTGAATGTGGATGGTGTTTAGAGTTTGATGGTCGTATTTGTGTTCCTAGAGTTTGGGAATTGATACTGTTGATTCTTCACAAGGCCCCTCTAGATATTGTATTCATCCGAGCATATCGAAGATGTATCACAACTTGAGACAATATTACTAGTGAAGTGGTATGAGGAGAGATATTATGGACTATGTGTCTCATTGCTTATGTTGCCAGCAGGTGAATGCAGAGTATTTGAGGTCTGGTGGTGAGTTCTAAAGATACCCATTCTGAAGTAGAAATGAGAATACATCATTATAAACTTTGTTATGGGGTTGCCTCAGCCTTCTAGAGGTGTTGATAACATATGGGTCATCGTAGATCGATTGACTAAGTCAGCACACTTCATCCTCGTTCAATCATTTTTGGTGCTAAGAGGTTGGCCCATATTTATATTCGAGAGGTAGTTAATTTCCATATTTATATTCGAGAGGTAGTTAATTTCCATAGGGTGCCTGTGTCTATTATATTGGATAGGGTTCTCAATTCACTTCTAGCTTCCAGAGGACTTTTTAGGAGGAGTTGGATAATCGAGTTGACCTTAGCATAACATTTCACCAACAGATCGACAGGCTTTCGGAGCATACTATTTTGGTTTTGGGGGAAATGCTACGAGCATGTGTATTGGACTTTAGAGGTCAATGTGATTAGTTCTTAGCTTTAGCAGAGTTTGTGTATAAGAACAACTACCATTCGACTATTCATATGGATCCATTTGCGCCCTTATATGGTAGGCATTTTTGCACTTCGGTTGGTTGATTTGAGGCTTTAGAGTCTAGGCTAAGTGGTACTGATTTGCTTTAGGAGGCTTTGGACAGAGTTTGGGTGATCCATGATAGGCTTATGTCAGTACAAGGGATGTATAAGAGTTATGTTGACTGTAGGCATGAACCTTTAAGATTTGGAGTTAGTGACCGGGCATTTCTCTTAGTATCTCTGATGAAAGGTGTGATGAGATTTGGGAGGCAGGGTAAGGTTTGCCCAAGATATATAGGGTCATTTGAGATTCCTTGGAAAATTGGTGATGTTGCTTATGAGTTGCCCATACCTCCTGTATTTTTACCAATCCATTTGGTTTTTCATATTTCTATGTTTTTTCGGTATGTTCCTGACAAGTCCCATGTACTTAGGTATGACTCAGTTCAGTTGGCTGATCATTTGACCTTTGTGGAGGAGTAAGTTGCAATTTAGGCTAGAGATGTGAGGCAATTACATTCGAGGGTCATTCCTGTTGTTAAGATTCAATGGAGACATCATCTAATCGAGGAGGCTACCTATAACGACTCAGAAAATGATAGGTTAAACTAGAGCCTTACCGTGGGGTTAATGTCTTGAGTTAAGGGCAAATGCTAAGGGCTTTGGGTGTAGGCAATGGTTTGGGAACCTAGGCTACCTAAAACTAGTCCTAACTACTGCCTTCCAAGACTACGAGGGTCTTCACGAGCCGTGGTGCCATCCGTGGTGGCAAGGCAACATGCTCAAGTTTGGTGCCAAGCAAAGGCACCCCCATCACGAGCCACTTCACGACTCGTGGTCATGACCACGAGCCGTGGGAAGGCTCGTGGGGTTGCCTTAGCTTGGTGGGAAATGTTGTAAGTTGAGGGAGCTACTGTCCCAAAGTTCACGGGCAACACCACGAGCCGTGGTGCCCTAAACGGTCCGTGAAAGTGAACTCTGGAGTCCACTTAGCCTCAAGGGAGGCAAGGCAACTTTGCCTAGGTGCTGCCCCATGACCACGAGCTTTACCACGACTAGTGGTGTGAACCACGGATCGTGGGAGCTTCTGTGGACTTGCCTTGGCCTTGGAGGGATTGGCAAGGATGGGAGGTACACTGCCTCAAGGACCACGGGAACCACCACGAGCCATGGTGCCCCTCATGACCCGTTTAGTTGGGCGTGGTCCCTGACGGGCTGCCTCAAGTTGGGGTTTTTTGGTAATTTCATTTTAATGTTTTATTATGTGGTGTTAATTTTAAATGGCTTATATGATAAATATATAAGGTTTAAGTCTTTTAAACTAGTCATTCACCCATTTTTTTTCCCACATTAAATCCCCAAAGTTCTCTCTCAGATATTTCTCTCTAACTCAAGGAAAAAGAAGAAGTGGGAGCTAGGGTTTTGGATTCAAGGATTTCTTCATCATATTTCTTGGGAAATCTTAACAAAGGTATGGTGATCCCTCATCTAGGGTTATCTTTCACCCTAGAGTCAACTTCAAAGTAAACTTTTAAAGATTCCAAGTTCATGAAAATCTAGGGTTTTACTCAATCTCATGGGTTCTTTCACCAAATGGTTTTAAAAGGTTTCTAATGGCATATTATTGTTACATTGTTGTTGTATTGATGACTTAAGATGAAAATACTCCATGAACCCATGATTTCTCTCTATTCCTAGTTTATGCATTTTTATGAAGTGGTTGCTTGATAATGCATGCATATGAATAGAACTTTTTTACATGGAATAGCTTGTTGAAGTATGTCATTATTCATGCTTATTTTATGGTGCATTGTTGGTGTATTGGTATGTGAGGTTTATTGCCTTAAAGGCAAGATATGAGAAACTACTTGTTGATTTAGAATTTTTAACTGGATGTTGATCCACTTGAAAGGTGGAGGTGTTTACTTATTATGTACATTGTGACCATGGCCTTGAAGGCATAGTATGAGAAATGGAAGTGTTATCATGACATTGTATGAATGAGAATTCAATGAAGCTAATGTGATCATGTTATGAATGTAAGTGTGTTATTATTGAAAAACTATTTCTCAATTTTGCACTCACGAATGTTAATGATAGAATATGAAGTATTCTTCAATATAAAGTATACCTTGAATGGGTAGGGCTTATGCATCATTTTCTTGTAAAAATGATTATATTGTTGATTGTTGAATCCTTGTATCGGTAGGCTAGTAGCACCCTTCCATTCATGTTAATAATGAACCTTCGGATCGGTAGGCTTATGTCACCCTTCCGTGAAGGTTAATGATGAGCCTTGAACCGGTAGGCCTATGGCACCCTTTCAAGAAGGTTAATGATGAATATTGAACCGATAGGCCTGGGGCACCCTTTCAAGATGAGTTAATGAGCTTTCCTAAATGTACCTTAAATCGGTAAGCTTAAGGCACCCTTTCATGTGTAATGAATGAATTGGAGTCGCTAGGCCAATGGCACCCCTCATATCTGATAATGTCAAGGTAATGAACTATACTATGGGAATGTAGGCTAAGTACCGAGTGGATTTGGTTAGATGGAAACTCCCCCAAAGTTAGGCATGAGATTTAATGATCGTCTACCTTATCCCATAAACTATGTGCCCACATAGGTCTAGCTAGTGGATCCACCTAAGCTATATGAACCGGTCTTCCTTAGGCAAGTAGACCACCTCTTTATGGTGTGGGTACTTATGACACCGGATTCCATGACAGGCTTTCATGGTCTATGTCGGTTAACGCTTACTTCCCATCATGTGAGATTTCATTGTAGGTCTTGATTGTTTCTACAAAGTGTAGGTAATAGTATGAGATGCTACCTATACATTGCACGAGTAGGCTTGAGAGGGTCATAATGAGTTTCTTTAAATCTTAATGGCTATGACATGAAAGTGTCTTAAATGGAGTAATTGAAGAATGTTAGCTCTTAAATGCTTAATATGATATATATGCTATACTTGGGTTGTATTATGAGTTACTTTCCCTTGTCATGCCTTATGAAATGATATGTCCTTTATGTATGAATATGGCTTAAAGATGAAAGGAAATTAATGGTAAATTCACTTTAGGTGACCTAAATGTGGTGCCCTAGTGTGGATGGTGGTATGAGATGCTATCCATGCATTGCACAAGGCATAGCATAAGGGTTGCTTGAGGTGAAGGTCCAAGGTAAAGGTAATTGTTTCCATGTGATATTGTTTAAGTGTGAAGTTATGACTTATATGATGTTAATGCTTGTATATGATGTCTTTTATGTTATTGCACATGGTGTTTCTAAAAAGTGGCAGAATGCATGGTTTTGCCACCAAAATGTCTCCTTTTAAAGCATGTTTTGCATGGTCATCATACTTAGTACATTTATGTGTACGAACCCATATTCTCCATGTTTTTACTACAAGTGTAGGTTCCGGCAAGTGATTCCTTCTAGCTATTTTGAAGTGTTGGACTGCTTTTCCTCCAAGACTTGGTATGTCCTCATGGATTCGAGGACAAGACTTTTAAGTTTCCTTTATTCGTGTATTAGACATTTTAGTAGTTTTTTTGATTGTAAAGGGTTGTGTCCCTAGTATGCTTTAAGATTGTGGTTAAGTTGGCTATGTGAGATTTAGACTTCCACTGTATTTCAAGTTCCTCTTTTAATGGCGTTTGATATTTTAGATTTAAATGAGTTTTAATTCCGCACTATTTATATATTGAATGAATGAAATGCTATGAGGCTTGTATGAGACCCCTTCGGGGTCGAGTACTCCGTGTCACATCCGGGGCTTAGACTTAGGTCGTGACAAACATGGTATTATAGCACAAGATTTTGGAAATGGTTTTTAGGATCAAAGTCTCACAAGCCACGTCTAGTAGAGGATTGTTCATCGGTGTGAGTCGCGACACATCTATGAGAACGACGCTATAGGACGTTAGAAGTTACACTTCTTTCATATTCTTGAAGTCGTGCCTTAGAGTTTAGTTTTGTAAGTGTTCTTTTCCTAACCCTTCTCTTGTGTTAATAGGATATGAATACAAGAGGGAGACCCGCAAGGAGAGTAGGATAAGAGAATGTGAATGAGGGAGTTCCTCCCCAAGGTCCTCAAGACGTCCAAGTTCCGGTAGAGGTCCCGGATATGACCAATGAAGAGATTAGGTTGGCTTTCTTAATCTTGGCCCGAGCTATTGCGGCTCAAGCGACTAGAGATATGGGGCCTAGGGTGAATGTTAATGAGGGTACTATGGCTTCTAAGTTGAGAGACTTTGTGAAGATGAATCCTCCGGTGTTTCTAGGTTCTAAGGTGGGAGAAGATCCCCAAGAATTTTTGGATGAGGTGTATAAGGTAGTGAGTGCTATGGGGGTGACTTCAAAAGAAAAGGCGGAGCTTGCTTCCTATCAATTGAAAGATGTTGCCTAAGTTTGGTTCACTCATTGGAAGGCCAATAGGCAGGTGGGAGCGGATCCTATAGAATGGTAAGAGTTTAAGGAAGCTTTCCTTGGTAGGTACTTTCCCCATGAGAAGAGGGAGTGTAAGGTTGAGGAGTTTATCAACCTTAGGCAAGGTAATACGAGTTTGCAAGAGTACTCCTTGAGGTTTACCCAATTGTCTAAGTATGCTCCATCTTTGATGTCAAACCCTAGAGAAGAGATGAGTAGGTTTGTAACTGGTGTATCCGACCTAGTCAAGGAAGAGCGCCATACGACAATGCTCCATAATGACATGAACATTTCTAGGTTCATAGTGAATGCTCAATCCATTGAGGAGTCCAAACTTAAGAGGATGAATAGGGATGTGAAGAGGGGTAGATCCGATGAGCAAGGTCAACTTAGGTTCAAGAAGAGGGCTCCAAACTAAGATTCTTCAAGTGCTCCTAAGGTTAACCAAGAGAAAGGTGGTGGATCTCAATTTTCTAAACCTACTTGCACCACTTGTGGCAAGAGGCACTACCGGAAGTGCCTAGCCGGTACTAATTGGTGATATGGTTGTGGGAAGAATGATCACAAGGTGAAAGATTGTCCTACTCTTACGACTAGAGGAAGGGAGGCCAAGCAAGCTTCTAAAGATGGTGCGGTTCCTATCCCTCCAAATTATGGCCGTTTCTATGCTCTTCAAGATAACAAGGACAAAGAAGCTAATCTGAATGAAGATGCCAGTAAGTTATAGTTCCTTATGGTCATGAATGTCTTGATGAGGTTCCTATGTTTTTTTTTCATGTTTGCCTTAGTTGGGTTTTCTCCTAAGTGGGGTATGGTATGATGAATAGTAGGTTGTGGTGAGTTTTGATATCCTTGTCACTTTCTTCTATTCCTATTCAATCTTGAGACCAAGAGTTCCTAGTAGCTTGTTTCATGTTGTTTAGTCACGAGTGTTAATGAGTTTTTCATGGCTTCCTTATATTATGAATGCTCTTGATGAATGTATGTTTAAATGTTAAAATGAGTTTTTGACTTATGTTCCTCATGATTGATATGCATCTAGTATGATTTGTCTATTATGCTTCATGAGGTTAAATGTTGAGCATGCTTAAATGTGGTTTTGAGAAAAGATGAATAATTGCCTTATGATGTTGTAATGAGCATGGTGAGATGCGGAGAAGGAAGTTCCTCCAATGAAATGATAAATGCTTTTGATTTGTGCATAATGAGTTTGTAGATGTAGTTCCTACTTTCTTGTATTGCATTGAGCTTATTGATGTGGAGTTGATGTTTCCTCATATGGTATATGCATTATATTGATTGGACTTGATTGTTAGGCTGCTAGTCTTGAGTTGTTTTTCCCTTAAAAGTGTTTAAAGTGTCATTCGAGGACGAATGTTCCTAAGTGAGGGATAATGTAACGATTCAAAAAAAGATAGGTTCAACTAGAGTCTTACCGTGGGGTTAATGTTATGAGTTAAGGGCATAGGCTAAGGGCTTTGGGTAGAGGCCATGGTTTGGGAACCTAGGCTACCTAAAACTAGTCCTAGCTACTACCTCCCTAGACCACGAAGGTCTTCACGAGCCGTGGTGCCACCCGTGGTGGCAAGGCAGCATACTCAAGTTTAGTGCCAAGCCAAGGCACCCCTTCACGAGCCACTTCACGACTCGTGGTCATGACCACGAGCCGTGGGAAAGCTTGTGGGGTTGCCTTAGTTTGGTGGGAGATGTTGTAAGTTGAGGGAGCTACTATCCCAAAGTTCACAAGAACCATCATGAGCCGTAGTGCCCTAGACAGTCTGTGAAAGTGAACTCCAGAGTTCACTTAGCCTCAAGGGAGGCAAGGCAACGTTGCCTAGGTGCTGCCCCATGACCACGAGCTTCACCACGACTCGTGGTGTGAACCATTGATCGTGGGAGCTTCCATGGACTTGCCTTGGCCTTGGAGGGATTGGCAAGGATGGGAGGTACACTGCCTCAAGGACCACGGGAACCACCACGAGCCATGGTGCCCCCACGACCCGTTTAGTTGGGCGTTGTCCCTGACGAGTTGCCTCAAGTTGGGGTTTTTTGGTAATTTCGTTTTAATGTTTTATTATATGGTGTTGATTTTAAATGACTTATATGATAAATATATAAGGTTTAAGTCTTTTAAACTAGTCATTCACTCATTTTTTTCCCAAATCAAATCCCCAAAGTTCTCTCTCTCTATATTTCTCTCTAACTCAAGGAAGAAGAAGAAGTGGGAGCTAGGGTTTTGGATTCAAGAATTTCTTCATCATATTTCTTGGGAAATCTAAACAAAGGTATGGTGATCCTTCATCTAGGGTTAGCTTTCACCATAGAGTCAACTTCAAAGTAAACTTTTAAAGATTTCAAGTTCATGAAAATCTAGGATTTTACTCAATCGCATGGGTTCTTTCACCAAATGGTTTTAAAAGGTTTCTAACGTAATATTATTGCTATATTGTTGTTGTATTGATGATTTAAGATGAAAATACTCCATGAACCCATGATTTCTCTCTATTCCTAGTTTATGCATTTTTATGAAGTGGTTGCTTGATAATGCATGAATATGAATAGAACTTGTTTAAATGGAATAGCTTGTTGAAGTATGTCATTACTCATGCTTATTTTATGATGCATTGTTGGTGTATTGGTATGTGAGGTTTATGGCCTTAAAGGCAAGATATGAGAAACTACTTGTTGATTTAGAATTTTTAACTGGATGTTGATCCACTTGAAAGGTGGAGGTGTTTACTTATTATGTACATTGTGACCATGGCCTTGAAGGCATAGTATGAGAAATGGAAGTGTTATCATGACATTGTATGAATGAGAATTCAATGAAGCTAATGTGATCATGTTATGAATGTAAGTGTGTTATTATTGAAAAACTATTTCTCAATTTTGCACTCACGAATGTTAATGATAGAATATGGAGGATTTTTCAATATAAAGTATACCTTGAATGGGTAGGGCTTATGCATCATTTTCTTGTAAAAATGATTATATTGTTGATTGTTGAATCCTTGTATCGGTAGGCTAGTAGCACCCTTCCATTCATGTTAATAATGAACCTTCGGATCGGTAGGCTTATGTCACCCTTCCGTGAAGGTTAATGATGAGCCTTGAACCGGTAGGCCTATGGCACCCTTTCAAGAAGGTTAATGATGAATATTGAACCGATAGGCCTGGGGCACCCTTTCAAGATGAGTTAATGAGCTTTCCTAAATGTACCTTAAATCGGTAAGCTTAAGGCACCCTTTCATGTGTAATGAATGAATTGGAGTCGGTAGGCCAATGGCACCCCTCATATCTGATAATGTCAAGGTAATAAACTATACTATGAGAATGTAGGCTAAGCACCGAGTGGATTTGGTTAGATGGAAACTCCCCCAAAGTTAGGCATGAGTTTCAATGATCGTCTACCTTATCCCATAAACTATGTGCCCACATAGGTCTAGCTAGTGGATCCACCTAAGCTATATGAACCGGTCTTCCTTAGGCAAGTAGACCACCTCTTCCCGGTGTGGGTACTTATGACACTGAATTCCATGACAAGCTTTCATGGTCTATGTCGGTTAACGCTTACTTTCCATCATGTGAGATTTCATTGTGGGTCTTGATTGGTTCTACGAAGTGTAGGTAGTAGTATGTGATGATACCTTTACATTGCACGAGTAGGCTTGAGAGGGTCATAATGAGTTTCTTTAAATCTTAATGGCTATGACATGAAAGTGTCTTAAATGGAGTAATTGAAGAATATTAGCTCTTAAATGCTTAATATGATATATATGCTATACTTGGGTTGTATTATGAGTTACTTTCCCTTGTCATGCCGTATGAAATGATATGTCTTTTATGTATGAATATGGCTTAAAGATGAAAGGAAATGAATGGTAAGTGCACTTTAGGTGACCTAAATGTGGTGCCCTAGTGTGGATGGTGGTATGAGACGCTATCCATGCGTTGCACAAGGCATAACATAAGGGTTGCTTTAGGTGAATGTCCAAGGTAAAGGTAAAGGTAATGGTTTCCATGTGATATTGTTTAAGTGTGAAGTTATGACTTATATGATATTAATGCTTGTATATGATGTCTTTTATGTTATTGTCATGATGTTCTAAAAAGTGGCATAATGCATGGTTTCCCACCAAAATGTCCCATTTTAAAGCATGTTTTGCATGGTCATCATACTTAGTACATTTCTGTGTACTAACCCATATTCTCCATGTTTTTACTACAAGTGTAGGTTCCGGCAAGTGATTCCTTCTAGCTAGTTTGAAGTGTTGGACTGTTTTTCCTCCAAGACTTGGTATGTCCTCATGGATTCGAGGACAAAACTTTCAAGTTTCCTTTATTCATGTATTAGACATTTTAGTAGTTGCTTCGATTGTAAAGGGTTGTGTCCCTAGTATGCTTTAAGATTGTGTCTAAGTTGGACATGTGAGATTTAGACTGCTATTGTATTTCAAGTTCCTCTTTTAATGGCGTTTGGTATTTTGGATTTAAATGAGTTTTAATTCCGCACTATTTCTATATCGAATGCAATGAAATGCTATGAGGCTTGTATGAGACCCCTTCGAGGTCGAGTACGCCGTGTCGCATCCGGGACCTAGACTCAGGTCGTGACACTATTGGGATACCGAGCATGAGATATGAGTTCAGTATCCCCGCCTATTCGAGAGTTCATGTACTTTTTGACTTTTTACTATCGAGGACAAAAGACTTTTTAGTAGTGGATGTTGTAATGACCCTCTAGATAATTTTCTCTGTTTTGTGATAATTTTGATGTTTAAGTTTTCCTATAGCAATGGGACTGGAGTTTTTGAAGCTTGAACAATTGACTTTGATCAAAACTTCAGATAAACGACCTCAAAATGCAATTTTGATGGTACCTTTAGCTCTGGGGCGTCGAGTTTAGTCTAAAAGGACCCTTGATTTGGGCCTCGGGGATTTTCCAGTCTTATTTCGAGCTACCTTGTGAATTTTAGATAAAATAGAGCGTTGGGTGTGGAATCCACTTTCTGTGGAAGTTTCAACATCTCAATTGATGTTTCTATTGCAAAAACATATAAAAACTTCACCTCTACCCTTTCCAAATTTGTGTATAATTTGTTTGAGAATTCTATTGCAACAAGAGTTCATGATCGGAGTCCAAGTTGTACTTGTCCCTGACATGTTGCCTCTTCTGTATCTATTACTATAGATATAGATACCCTTGATGAAGCCAAAGATCTAGATGGCAACAAAAATGTTAGAGCTCCTAATTCTTCATCCCAAGATCAGTTTTGACTAAAAGAAAAAAATTGGGGAAGAAAAGAAAATTTTCTTCGTTTCAATTGGAAATTTATGAAAAAATGAGTATTTTTTTGGTTATTTATTATAGGAAATAATGGACCTGGCTTTGAAGAATGTAAGAAAAAATTGGATGAATTTGTGTCACGGACTTAAACTTCCACTAAACACATTGTGTGACACCGATAACTCACTCACAAAATTTTCATGATCTTGCAAGGTCAAGTAAGCCTTTTTAATACTAGATTTCCAAGGAAATGTTGAATTAAAGAAAGACATAATAGAATTGTCAAGATAAGTTTTTATATTGCTCAAAACTTAGAAGATTTGCATGATACCTTTACAAATGAATGCTAATCTATTTATGCGACTCACTTGAGGGCTAATTAATTTTTATGATCATAGTGTCCAGGTCAGTTTTTGCGCACCTCAACTAATTCTATGGGATACCTACCACCTCCCACCAACAATAGGTACCAAGAAACTCTGTCACCAAGGCTAGGACAAACGGAAAAAATCACCTAGTATTTTTGTCTCTACTGAAATTTGAACCTAGACCTCATAGATCTCAACCACTTCATTTGACCATTAGGCCACACCCTTGGGTGCCTAGGTCACATTCTTGGGTGTAATACTAGATCATTAAGGAAATGTTGAAGCAAATAATCTAAGTCTTAAGATAATATAAATTGTGTACAATTCAATATTTTAGAATTCTCTACACAAACATAATAATTCAATGACTTCCATGCAAATCCATGGAATTTTAAGATCTTCCAAGAAAAATCTCCCCGTCTCTAGAATATTCCACTAAAATCTAGTCTTCTACCTTTGTAAATTTTCCATATGGACACTTTTGTAACACGTGACACTTAAGTGGCGTGATGATGCGATAAATCATCACACTATCCCCTACATGATGTTGAGATGATCATGATTATGTGCATTAATTCTTAGATCTTGTCTTTGAATTGCCAAAAGTCTTTATATCGCTCCCACATGGTTTCCTTTGATGATTGACCTTTTAAGTGAATAGGAAACATGGCAGTGGCTTTATGCCCTTGTTTTCTCTTGGCATGGTAGTCAATGATAGACGCAATCTCCCGATCATGCAATGTGGTGATGGTAACTAGTGCCCAACATATTTGAATTTGGTTAGGATCATCTTTGTTGTCATGGTGTGGCTCGACACTATGAAAGATGAAATGAACCTTAAGATGAGGTGCTAATTCTAGCTTATATGAAATATTTCCCACCTTGGCAACGTTCCTAAACTACCCTCATACTTTCGTACAAAATTTTGGTTCATATCTTATAGTGCCTTAAATTGTCTTTGGTTAAACTTCACTAAAACCATGTCCTTAACCTTTTAATATGTGGGACGACATTTACGGTATGAAAACTAATTCACCTTCTTTGCTACCTTGTACTAGTAGAACACTGTCAAGTAACTCCTCAAACCCTTTGACCATATGGTAAGACCATAAACTCATGCCCACACACAAGAGCAGTAGTGAATGAGGTGTTTGTAGTTGATAGTCTAGGCTAACACGAATGGTGTCAGCCCAATAAACTCTCTTGGTTTCAAGTTATATGAGAATTGGGTTAGGTCTAAGATCCTTGCCCAATCTTTCTAATGTGAAGTCATAAAGTGCCTCAGGCTCCAACAAAGCATTGACCTGTTCCATCCATTTATCCATCTGCAGGTAAAAAATAGCGGAGAAAAATGCAACTGCCTACCAAGTATATTGAATAAATCTCTCCAAAAGTTTCCTATAAAATACGGGTCTTGATCGCTAAGATGTGCGTCGGCAAGACCCAATACATCATCACGTTCTTGAATAATAGTTTGGCAGCCTCTTTAGTAGTGCAACTTGTTATGGCAGGCATTAAGCTTGCATACTTCAAAAATCTATCCACCACGATCATTATCATTCTATATCCATCAAACTTTGGCAAGTAAGTGATAAAGTCCATCATCATACTCTCCTATGGATGTTGTGCAATCAGTAATGGCTCCAAAGGTCCTCTGAGTTGTCGTTGTTCCTCTTTATTCTATTGGCACACAAGATAAGCATGCACATAACATTTAATATCATTACACATGCTCGGGCAATAATAAATTGATTAGATCAAGGCCTTTGTGGGATGTTGGCTCAGGTGCTCGACCCACAATGTTTTGTGACTTCCCTTCATAATTTTCCGCCTAGTGTCTCCAAACATGGGCAGGTAGACCCACCTGAAGAATATGTTGAGTCGTGCATAAAAGAATACAAGACTGTCAACTCCATAAGTTGCTTTGCTTCGGGTCTGTGTTACATACCATCCTTAATAACATCTCTAGTGTAACAACTAGTTGTGGTGATGGAAGCAAGCTCAGACATCCTTCTCAAAGCGTCATCCACAACATTGATATAAATTTTGTAGGAGTCCTTATTCTAGAATTCTACCGTCTTCCAAGGGAAATCTTTGTCTTTAATTAGAATATTGCACTAAAAACTAGTTTTCTTTCTATGTAAGTCTTCCGCATAAAAGACTTTGTGTCATTTGACGCTTAAGTGGCATGATGACGTGGTGGGTCATCACACTTGGCTAGGATGAACCATTGTATAGAATAATTGTTAGTATATTTTGTGAAAGTGACATATATACGAAAGCATGAGTGACGCTAAAAAGGTTTAAGAGTTAGAGAATTGAATTATGGTCATAAAAAAAATATCTTTAATTCTGCTAATTAGCTAGAGCTAGAATATACGTTAGACATTAAATATAAATACATATTCAAATGTGTATTTATATTTAGATATTTTAATTTTAATGCACATCTTAAATATTTAGATATTTATTCATGTTCAAACGTTTTACTTTTAATGAAAACAAATGATCAAACTTCCAATTAAACATATCCTACTATTAAATGTAAAACTGCTACGCAAAAAAAAAAATAGTCAACCAAACTCTTGGATTAGTATTCTTTCATTATTATTTTGACCGAAAGAGAAACGAAATGAAAGTGGAAAAGGAAAGAAATAAAGATAGAAATTCAATCAAGTGAGAAAATATCAGATTAATTTTAAAATACATATACATAAAATATCTAATTTAAGATAGAAATTATTGGTTCAGTTACCTCTCATTTTGACCCTGCTCTCACTATCCCAAAAATATTTACCATCTTATGTTTGCATTAAAAAAGTTAAAAATATTATTTCTTAATATCAAATGTAAATATTAGTAATATTTTCACGCAAATATTATACAAATTCAAATTCAAATTTTAATCCAAAAAATTAAAGAAGCTCGAAACCCATAGCATTAAGAAGAGTATTACTTTCTTTAAACAATTGCTGCAAATTAATTGTCCTATTTTAAATGTAACTGAGAGTTGAAATTTCGAGATTTAATAATTGAAACATGAAATTAGTTCAGAAGTAGAAGGGATGAGTAATAAATAAACTCACGTTGATAAAATCATTGAGAAAGAAATCCGGCAGATATGGCAGAGTCCGATTAGTAGACGCCGTAATGGATACCCGGAGCTGGGTCACCGTCGCCGGCAACATCAAATCCTCAATCTTCTCAACATTAGCTCTTTTCAATAGTCCATCGTTATCTATCTTCTTAATATTAACCGCCGAACTTGCTATAATTACCTTTTCTACCCTTCCCGGCAACATTTTAGCCATGTGATAGGCAACAAACCCACCATAACTAGTCCCAATGATGGAACACTTTTCAATACCAAGTTTTTCTAAAAGCTTTACGATGCAGGTTGCTTGAAAAACCTCTGACCTCTGGAGAGATTTGGTTGTAGAACGGCCGAAGAAGACGAGGCTAGGAATGTATAAATCGAAATCATTAGAGAAGAATGAAATCTGTGGACGCCATTGCCAAACGCCGTGAGGACCAAATCCGTGGATTAAGATAAGTGATGGTTTCATTTTTGAGGATTTTGGACCCCAAAAGTGGATAGTCGTTTCATCGTCGATTTCTATTGATTGACAAGTTAGGCCGGCGCCGGTCAGACACCGACGGACGAAGCCGCCGTATAAGCCAATTGGGCTGAGCCAAGAAAACATTGTTTGATATTTTGAGCCGTTGCTAGGAAGCCAAGGAATGTGGAGTGCTATGCTTATTTTTAATGTTCAATTATAAATACACCTTCTACATTTTAGAATTAAAAATGTGCTATTATTTATATTTGTATTAGTTATACTGACATAAGTTAAGTTGAAGAATTGTATAATATAGTAAAATATTAGTAATTCAAAAAGTTATTGTGTACATTATTTTTAATGCATCCTACCAAACAAGAATTATTTGGTACGAAGAAAAAGGGGATAATAATTTTGATAAAAAATAAAGAGTTATTTTATTTTGTATTTGATTAGGGGTATTAGTTATAAGTTTTGAATTTTTTTAATTTATTCCGCCATTAATATTATAATGATAAAATTTTATCCTAAGATAACTAATTTCATAAAATATTTGAATACATCAAATAATTTTATTTATTCCATGCTAGATCAAACAACGTAAAGAATTCTTATAATATCAATTACCTACGAGATGATTACAAATAGAGTAACTTTTATTTAAAATTGAAATTGATTTTTGATAACCTAAACACAAAATAAGATACGTGTTACAACATGTTCAAATACAAGTATTTTATACCTAACAAAATTGAGTTTTCACGTTAAAATTATTTAAGACAAGCCGATTTGCAGGTGAGTGCGTTTTTCCCACTTCTCTTTTTTTTTTCTTGACTTTTTCATTACAACTTAGCCTATTACAAGGTTACAGATGCGTTAACATTTTTCTTAATATAATAAAAGCACAAATCTACATAATTACAACTTGTCTAGACTATTACAAGGCTACAAATGCGGAGCTAGGTGAGAGTTTATGGATTTAGATAAATTCAGTATTTTTTTCTTAGATTTTATATTTTTATACTAGAAAATTAATTAAATATATATGTATATTAATTTTAAACCCCTAACAAAATTAATTGACGATTTTAAAGAAAATTAAGAGCCCCAAACTCTTTATCCTGGCTCTGCCTCTGCACGTTATAACAAAATATACTAACACAAAGTATTTCAAAAAAAAAATTGTTAAAAAGATATGGTATGATTCTTTCTGTCAATCAAATCAACATACATTTAATTTAATTGAATTGTGGTCCATGGACCATTTAATTAATCAAGAATATCCAGAACAAATCAACATACACTTAAAATAAATTATAGAAAATTGTCAATACAAAAAACCACATTTTGAAAGTGTTAAAGAACCTTTAGGGACTACTATAACCACAAACTAGATTATGCTATAGATTAAAATTTAATCTTTGCTTTAGGTTTCTCATCCTAAATAAATAAATAAACATATTGGTGATAGAGTTAGATAGGAACTAGAGATAAATTTAAATGTGTAATAAAATTATACATTTAAATTATTTATAACACATCTTTTATCTCACTTGTAATTTCTACTCTTAAATATTATTCATAACTTTTGTGTGTTTCATTTTCATAATTTTTTATAAAATTTAATGTTTAACAAATTATAATATATAAATGTAACAATAAAGACATAATGAAGAAATTTAGAAGATCTTTTTTTAAGAAATCATAATTTGTATAGAGAATCAAGTACTCCTACAATAGATAGAGAAAATTAAAACATAAAAAATATTTTCAACGTAATACAATCTATTGTTATTTTAAAATATGACCTCTTGTTTTATTTACTTCACCATAATAAATATTTTGTTCTACTACATGAATAATTTGCACTTAAAAAGATGAAAAAAAATAATAATCTATTTTGTATGTTAAAACAAGATACAAAAATATATCATGGCATACCTGAAGAGAAATATCAACATGGTCTTATATATCCAACACTAACCTCAACATATATATATATATATATATATATATATAGATAAATACTAGATAAGACTTTATTAGAATAGGAAGTTATCAATTTAAGAATTATTATAACATCGAAAAACACAGATAATTTCACTAGTTAATAATAAAATACGATAGTTAACATGGATAAAATCGAGAAAAAAAGAGAATTTAGTTAACTGTGCTAAAAATCTTGAAAGTTCAACCTATCAAATTTAAATCTTAAATTCGTCTAAACTCTACCACATTATTATAAAAATCTACTTACATTAAAAGTATAAAGTATTTCAAAAGAATAAGTTGTTGAAAAAATATAGTATTAGTCTTTCTATAAAAACATTTATTTTAATTGAATTGCGATCCATGTACCATTTAATTAATCAAGAATATCCGAAACAAATCAACACACACTTAAAAATAGATAATATGAAAATTTCAATTAAAAAAACATGTAATGTGGAAGTAAGACAATAACAATAGGTGATAAGAGTTAGATAGGAACTAGAGATGAATGTCGAGTTAGGTGATAGATACCCACTTTTACATTCTTATTATTGAGACACTTGTCTTTTAAATGCATTAAATTCCTACCTACTTGATTATTTTGGTTTTCATGTTCTTGGCCATTATATTAAATTATATTGGTCTTCTTTTATACCTACTAATAATTCTTATAAATCAATCTCTCATTTTAAGTATTTATATTTTAAAATGTATGGTTTGAGTATTTTATATTTTGTAGTACAAGTTAATATTATCATTTGAGATTTATTGAGATAGTTTTACTAGATAATAAATTGGACAATTTTGCGAGACAATAACTATTTTCTTCATTATTGAAACCTTCGCTAAGATATATGAATTCAAGATTTGAACCGGATATTCACGATTTGAGTTGGCAATATTCTAATCATTGATCTTCTTGAGTTTATATCATGAATTTACTTAAAGATTAACCATTAAATTATTGTAATTAATGGTGGAAATTCAGAATATTAATTAGGTCTAAGCCATAGAAACACTAATTTTAGGATTTGTGGGACTAATGGGACTCCAACCACCCCCTATGTTTAGACTTTTGTTCGTCCTCAAATGAGTTTAAAACATAACATTATGGGTAAGAACAATTTTTAAGCATGCTTATGCATCATAATCACACTATTAAACAAATTGCTAAAATCGATCTAAGAAAGCAACTATATGAGGTCAGTTGTAGATATATTGAAAATTCGACCTCAATTGTATGTCACAAAACGACCAGTCACTTTTCCAAAGAGACTTCATGGGAGGACAAAAAAACGACCTCACGGGGTCAAGAATTTTTTAAAAAAAATAAAAATTCTTCTATTTTGAAGTTCAACCAGTATTTTTTTAAAAGTACAACCTCATGTGGGATCCCGTGCTTGTCGATGAACTATGAGAGGAAAAACCTAATGCCCTCATAGCATTACTAACCAGTACCATAGCAATCGCCACAATGGCTGGCCACCTCTTCCTTGAGGAGAGCCACCACCACGACCACCACCTATCATGCCCTCTTATTACTTTGAATTCCTTAAACCCAGAAATACCAAAACCTAACCCCTAGTCCTATCAAGGATATTACATATGTTCATGGTGAACCAATTGTGCTTTGGGTCGACGAAGAAGAAGTGAATAACATGATAATACATGAAGATCTTCAGTTTACCATCATAGGAAAGTCCTCCTTTATATGGTTGGCCTGATGAAATTCACAAAATCCTCCCCGTACAATGTGAAATAAAAGTAGAATGTAAGGTCGGATTTTTGTGTGACAGACATGTATTAATACATCTCACCACCATTGAGGATTATGTTAGGGTTTTACCCTGATTTTCTTATCTTATTTGAACTTTATTTTTTCCTAAAAGAAAAGACAAAACATTATCATAAATGTTTTTACTTTTCATGAAAGGAAAATATATTTTTCTTCCATATTTGGTTTATTCTTTCCTTAGAGGAAAATTTTGGAGATCTATAAATTGAAGATCTCTATTCTCATAGAATAACACACAAGAACATCCACGATGTAGTCAATAAAGAGTTTAGTTTATGGGGAGATTTTCCCTCAATAGTTTTATTATTTTCTTGAGTTCCATCAACTCTGTTAGAACCATGCGATATGGAGGAATATAAATTGAGCGAGTGCCCTACTCCAAATTAATACAAAAGTCAATATCCTTATCCGAAGGCATGCCAGACAAATATGCAGGAAATACCTACGGAAGTTCTAAAACCACCGGGATAGACTCCATGAAAGGAGACTCTATGCTAATATTTCAAAGATGAGCCAAGTAGGCCACATAACCCTACCCCACTAGTTTACTAGCCCGAAAGAAGGATATGATATTTACTAGCTCAGACTTGCACACCCCTTCCCACTCTAAGTTTTCCCCACCCGGAATCTCTAGAATTATTGTCTTAGAAGTACAATTAAGTACAATAAAACAAGGAGACAATCAAGTCATACCCAAGATCACGTTAAAGTATAGCATATCCATAATTACCACGTCTACCCAAGTCTGCAGACCCATAAATATCACAGAGCAATCATAATACACATGAGTCACTACAACAGACTCTCTAATCGGGGTAGGAACATAAATAGTGGCTTCAATAATATCGCAAGTTAGGTCAAATCCCAAAGCAAAGCTAACAAATACATAAGAATTGGTGGATCCTGGATCAAATAGCACATAAGTCATTCGGTCACATACAAGAATATTACCTGTGATCACCACATCTAACGCCTAAGCCTCTAGTTTGCCTAGAAAAGCGTAACACTAAGCTCTATCATCATTGCAGGTAACCCTTCTACCTAGTTACACCACTCCTCTCCCTGCATTACTATTTCCTCAGCCTTCACTACCTCCCTGATTACCTTTTTTCCCACTTTGTAGACGTCTCCTATCGTTCTTACCTTCATCTATTGGATTTATCGCTCTAGTCTTATGTTGTACCTAATCAATTGCTCGTCGGTGAGGGCACTCCCTCTTCAAGTGCCCCTGCTCACTGTAGTTAAAATATCCATAGTCAAGTGAGGGATTGATAGCTAATGCATAAGAAGGTCCTTGAACACTCTGATTTAGAGACTGTTGTGGAACCCTGAATAACCACTTGTCGAAGTAGGTATCGGACGAGCTGTGTACACCTGTTGACCAGATCCCTTGAAATAAGAATGTCACGATCCAAAGTATACCCTAGATGTGACATGGCATATAAGACCTCGAGAGGCCTTATATAAGCCACTTGACACACATATACACAATATAATACACAAAAGTAGGAAATCTCATATGAATAAAAAAGTTTGACATAAAAGCAGAAATCTATAACAATCTTGACAAGCCAATCTAGTATATTAAGAAGTGGTCGGGACGTAACCCGTACACAACGTACAACATATGAAAGCTAAATACATATGAAAGCAATAAAGGTGACATCGTCCTCGGAACATGAGGACTCACCAACTCTTGCACTTCAAATGGTCAAGCCGCTAGCCACGAGCGGAAGGAGGATGATCATAGGACCCTACATTAGTGAAACAATGTAGGAACAATTATGCATTAGTACATGAAATGCACTAAGTATGAGGGATATGCATAAAAACATGAAACATGATCATAATAGGACATAATAAAAAATATGATATGCATGACCTAGCTAAGGATAGTAAATTTTTTAAAGAAACATCATAAATCATAAACATGGTCAATACATCTTAAAATCATGAGTAAAGCTTCATAAAACATTTAAGAACAACTTAGTTCATTTTGTGGGATATTGGCTTTAACTGACAATAGACCATGTGACCTATAACATAAAATCTTATGTAACTCCCACATCGAGAAGGGAGAGTCTACTTGCCAAGGTAGAACTATGTATCATATGATATGCTATATGTGGATTCACTAGCTAGGTCATTTAAGGTAAACCTACGGGGACACGTAGTTTGAAATTAGAGGTTGCTATTATAGACTATCCTATTTGAGCCTCCACCTCAAAGTTATCTCGGTGCTAAGTTAAATCCCAACGGAATATTTATATTCATAAACATATCATCATGCATGGAAAAACACCATTCAAATTTCAAATACTAATTCAAGCTTAAAACATCATAGAGTAGCTCATTAAATCTTGAATCAAGCATATGTGAGAAAACCTTTCACCAAACCATGATTCCTTAATATGTGAGAAAATACTTACACAACTTCATTGATGTTCATCTTAAAGCAACCTAGATCATAAAATATTTCTTTTCATAAATCATGCTTAACATCATGAATACATCATTCATAGATTCACTGTTTCTTCATAAATTCATGCATTTTGGGGTTCATAATAAAAAATCATGATCAATGCATGGTACATGTGAAATCAATTGGAAAGTATAAATTAAGTCAAAACAATCATAATGAGACCAAAATCAAACAATTGAATCAATACAATTAGAATCCATGAGGATTTAAATGAAAATTTAATCAAATTCCCAAAGCAATGGGTGAATCGAACCATTGATAAAAACCTACATATCTTGCTATTCAAATTCCCAAAGCAATGGTGAATAATGAGACTTGATTTGGAAACCCTATCTTCTTCTTCCTTGTTCTTGAGATAGAATTGAGGAAGATGAATGTGGATGTGATTAATTTAGGGGTTTGAGTGAAGGAGAGGATTGGGAAAATTTTAAGGGTGGAAATATAGTTATAAGTATCAAAATAGGGGTAAAAATGACATAATATAGGAAACTAATGCATATGAAAAGACCCCAATACCCTTAGGGGTCGTTTGGTGTGATGGATCAGAGGAGTTAATCCCAGGATAAATTTTAAGTACCCTTTATTTCGTTGTTTGGTCGCAAAGCTTGGGATAACTTATCCCAGGATTATGAATTAGTACCGGGATAAGTTATCCCTCACATTGGGTGGTATAGTAATCCCGGGATAACTTATCCCGGGCTAAAATAGGTAAATGACAAATATATCCCTTTAAATCCTTTTTATACATCATTTTTCACATCTATGTATATTTACATTATTTTTAATACCATGTATAATAATATTTACTACTCCTTATTTTTATGATAATTATACATATTTTTCTATTAAAAAATTATACTATATAAATATAATTATATTTATGAATATATTTGATTAATTCTTATGTTTATTTTATTTTGATTTCTCATAAAAATATTTCTCTTTAACAAACTTAAGAGGGAAGTTCTATTTTTAAGCTAAATAAGAAAAAAGTTATATTATTAAATACACATGGTACTTATCACAGGGATACATAAACAAAAATATTTAAGTTAAATAAAATAAAAGTTTTATTTTAAAAAATGAATAGCTAAAGCTCGCAAAGAAAAATTTAAAAAGTTTAACTAAAGTGAAGAGTAATTTTGTAAATAAACAACTTGTTCTTAAAATTTATCAATATATATTATTTTGAATACAACAAACCAAACACTCAATAAGAAATAATCCTAGAACAACTTATCCCATCATAACTAATCCCAACATAACTTATCCTATCATAACTTATCACATCATAACTCATATTCAAACCAAACGGCCCTTTAAAATAACTGTTAGATAGTTCCTATGGTTTGGACCTACAGTGGTCAACCATAGAACAAACTTCAGAAACCCAAAATTCAGTCATTGCCCATGAGACCTTTCCAATTTCCAAGGTGTTACAAAGAACCACTATAATTGCATGCATTCTTTGGCCTCTTAGATAGTGACTTGGCCTGCCTTCCTTCCTAACTCCTTCCATTTTCTTCACAAAGTCGGTCACCTCATTGAAGCTTTTACTTGCAGAGGTCATGTGCACTAACAATACCTGCAACTCATAACTTAAACTGTCGGAAAAAAATGGATACTCTCCTCATCAGTGTTCACAAGCTATGTAGCATAGTGAGATATGACATGAAACTTAGCCTCATAAGCAGTTATAGACATGCTGCCCTATTCGAGGGCCATGAACTCATCCTTCTTCTGTCCTTTCAGAGTGTGAGGTACATACTTTTCTAAGAGCAAAGAATTGAACTAGTTCTAAGTGTGAGGAGGCAAGACTGATGATCGACACTCCACAATAGCTCTCCACCACTTCTTTGCTTTTCCCGGAAGCTAAAAAGTTACGAAATCAACCCCATGTTGTTGTACGATGCGCAACTTATAAAACTTGTCATGCCAGTCCAAGATGAACTCAAAGGCATCTTCACTCTTAGAGTAGTGGAACTGTGGAGTCTTCAACTTATTAAGAAACTTATTCTACATCTCATGCTCTATTCCAGTCATCACTGTGCCCAATAATAGATGAAAGAACACACCAGAGCCTGAAGCTTTATCCATAGTAGGGACCATAGTTGCGATAGAAAAAGTGATTTGAACTTGAGTAGTTTGCACTGTGGAAGTGGCTCCCATACCTGCCAACCCACTCAGAAAAGCTAGAACTTGTTGAACCACTTCAAAAGTCATAGGGCGGAGAAATGTACCCATAGCATGTGCCTCTACTTCTAGTTGAACATCATCCTCAATTTGAATCTCCACTTCTTCTTCAACACGTTCCCGGGGTGGGGGAAGGGTTTCCTGCCTTAAGGCATTTCATGTCTGATCTCCATCCCCATCAGGGTTTCCCTTCGTCTGCCCTTGACCCTAGCTACCTTTGTCTCTTCTTTGCCTCTGTTGCCCCCCTTACTACGATTTTAGATGATGGCTCTTCCATTGGAGCTAACTTCCTTGCATCGTTTCTCCTTATGTCAACTATCCACGAACATAAGAGTAAAATATGTTCGATACCAATTTAGATTGCCAATACCAATTGGTATAAAGTTATATCATGAAGGAAGGAAGAAGATAAAATTTCATAAAGTCTTGTAGCCTCTTAAAGAAAAGTACAAGCGACTTTGTTCCATTTCACAAGATTCTACTAGACTCATTTTGATACGACGAGATCAACGAACCTAGGGCTTTGATACCAACTTTTTCAGGACTCTATCCTATTTTTAGTGACATCCACACTAACCATTCGGTGGAGGAACCATTTTTCTAACCTAACAAACCATAAATAGACACAAGTTACAATATAAAAACACTAAGAAATCATTGAAAGCAAGTAAAAATTAAGTTCCCATAAACTCAACAAATCATCCTAACAATTGCAGAATTTAACCCCTAATTCTGAAAGTCATAGTACTAAAACTCATAATAGTCAAGAGTGGGCATGCAACCCCGAAACTAGAAAACCTAAACCTAATAATCTAAAATGTTTGTGTCCGAAAATATGGACAGAAAAGTAGAAAAGAATCCATGGTAGCCTGGAAGAGCAACTCACCATTGGATTCGAAGGTTAAGTGTATCTCAACTGATGTCTTATATCAGCCGCCTGAATATCATTGTACTCAATAAAAAAAAGAGCAGGTGCATAATTAGTATAAAACTACCATGTATTGGTAGGATCATATGTATAATTTCAAAACATGAATGTAACAAGTAACTACATAATAGTGATACAAGCCACATTATGATACAAATTCTATATCACAATATCCTGACTCAACCCATGCATGAAAGATGTCCCACATGATCACATAATACACATACTTAATCCTCTTAGAGACCAACATGCAATAATCACATTATGAACAAGTAAACTTGATCCAATCATGGAACCAATCATTTAAACTCAGTTCTCTCATGCAACCCACACACAAATTGTTAGTACACATGTGTGTTACTCAAACCAACCATAATGATTCATACTAGGCATGATATATGATCCAACCATTAGTATCTCATACCTGCGTGGTACCCGAGCCAACCATTAATCACAAACAACTTACACAGACACAATCAAAATGAACAACTACACTTGAAACCACAAGTAATTAACAAGCGAATTGCATGAAGTTATTCATATAAGTCATTTCACATTCGCCTTTCAACCTCTTCACATTCATTGCACAAGCAATACTAATAAGCAATAGACATGCATACATTACATACTTGGGAAATACACAACCATCACCTACTTCGAATCAAGCCTTTGGAAGATCTAAAGAACCCGAACTTTCCCTTTTATCAATGTCTTGGCTTGCTCTTGTTCTAAACAAATAATAGACACGACAATCAATTAACAATGGCCTAACAATACCCACATTATATACAACTCACAACTCCAGACCAATTCATTATCATTCTACTTAAACCATGGCTTTTACCACCATTAATTCAAGTCAAAACCTCTCCAAGAGTAATACCCTAGATCCTAAGTCTTAAGAATCAATTAAAAAAATAGGGGAGTAACAAACTTATCTTTATCGAAGAATAAGGTAGAAAATGGGTGGAAATTTCCCTAAATTGCCTTCCCTTCTCCAAAGAATAAAGTTGCAAAAAATATGAGGTTTTGGAACAGTTTTGTATTAAATCATGATTTACCCCGCTATAGAGGCCCGACCCTACATAACGACTTTCCACTCTATAGCGCCTGCATAACCGCTATAGAAGATGCTCAAACGTCCCGTTATAGTGGCGTACTTGCCGCCATAGCATCTTGCACAAAATTAGAGACTTGAAAACCTACCGAAAATCCCCTATTTTGCAACATTCCTTCAACCGTTGACATTCTATACTAACCCATTACGCCAGGTTCGATTCCGAGAGTTTTACTCATCTAAATTCAATTTTGAAAGGCTTTATGGGTTTCTTAATGTCTTATCTACCAGAAAATATAATTCAAGCGTAGACATATAACCCAACTCATTCTCGAATTTCCCTAGACCTCACCTCTTCCAAATTTCGTAGGAGACTGACCAAACCTAGAGTTTTTAAGTCACTACCCAAAAAATTTCTGACATAATTCTTTCATCATTGGTCTATTAATAATGACCAGAAAGGGTTGTTACGATTTATAATGTTGTGTTGAATATAAATTATTTAGATATGTTACTAGATATACTCAAATAGTCAAATTTGTATTTCGTGAAATTCTAATTTTGTATACTAATTATATCATCTTATCTACAATTATGTGCCTAAACATCGGACTAGTTTGACAGTTTTCTACCTAAAGAATTTTTCATTTAGAGAAAGGTTTTTCTTTTTAATTAAAACACATTAGTTAATGTAATATAAAACTATATTTATTCAAATATACAAGTAAACAACACATTATTGCCATAGTTTTTAAATATAAAATGTTATTTGCAAACTCCAAATCTCTTGGTCAGTCACCACATTTTAATTATGCTGCAGATTGAGGAAAGTAACTTTTATTCAAATATTTATGCAGTTCTTTTATTTTTTACAGTTTATTTTTAATTGACAAAAAAACTAAGTTATAGTTAAAAGTTAATTTCTTTGATCCTACAATTATGTGATATTTTGCTACTTCGCTTATTAAGATGGTATCTTCCTTTCCTTTTAATTATAGGGATAGTTGTACATAATGGCAAATTATTAATGTAAAATAAATAAAGTAGCTACCGTTTCATTTATTTCCTTTGAGGAGCAAAGGTCTCGGTCAGTTTGCTATTAATGGGCCCACCGATTTGTATAAGTAAAAAAACAAAAAAACTGACGTTATTCCCTTTTATACAATCTCTTCTTCTCGTTTATATCTCCTTTTTCCTTCAATCTCTCCCAAATTTTCTCCCCAAAATCAGTTTGAAAATTCAAATCTTCACCACCACGTTCTCAATTGCGATTTCAAAAATTTCAGGTACCGCCAAAATTTATCTCAATCGATTAATTTAAATTTTTGTCTATTTTCTTTCCAGTTTTTCAAGCTATTTTTCACATCAGTTCATCATCCATACAGAGTTTTCATTCAAACAATGGATGCCCAGTCTCCATCTAAAAGATTCACAAGAGGTATACACTTGCATGGCGAACATAGTGTTGAACAACCATCATTTTCCTTGGGTCTAACTCAAGATTTTGGGGAGGTTGCAGGTTCAATGTCCAAATCCAACGTAATGCAAGAGATCAGATCCAAATTAAAAAAAGACCCAATCAGATTGGAGGAAATGAGTGCAAAATCGAAGCAATCCAACATCAGAATTGTGGAGGGAGGTAAAAAGATCTGTCTGATGCTGGGTCAAGTAAAAAAAGGAAAGAAAAAATAACTAATTATACAGATGACGACGCAAAAAGAAAGGAAGTGGTTGTTTCTGGCTCATTGGAGCATGATGAGGTATTTGTATAATCATTATTTTTGAATATGTTACAATTGTATATTATTCTTATATTTTCTCTGTTGATTTATGTCTTGTATATGTTTGTTTATATAGTTGTGTATAGTCACTATGTTAATATCCAAACTAAATGTATAAAATAGAACTATTTAACTATACATACAAGGTAAACAAGTATACATTTGAAATTGGTTGTATAATGTATAACATTAATAGTTATTGTATTAATAGTATCACAACAACTTCTCTATATATACAGTATAAACATTTATACATTTGATACAATTTTGTGCATTGTTTTATGTATAAGTTTTTGCATTTGTAGAAGGATACTTTTTGTATAATGTTCATTTAGACATATACAATTGCACAAACTTATACACATACATAAATTGTTTGTATTTCACTACATACAATGTAAACAATTATACATTTGAATTTGTTTGTATAAGTATAATATCAATAGTTATTGTATTAGTAGCGGTATAACAATTTATCTATATATACAATATAAACATTTATACAATTGAAATCAGTTTGTATAATGTATTTTTTCTTTATAAAACTTGTATAGGTTATTTTCATTTAAAATCTATTTCATACATTTTGATATCTGTATTTGTGTCTTAGTTATGTATACATGTATATTTTAGTAAAATTGTATATGCATTTTTTTCAGGCTATTAAGTTTTTAGCCAAAAGAGAATCAACACGCACACCTCACATGCAGTGTTACACAAATATTGAAGTAATGAATGTGTTAGCTGAAAAGCTTTCTGAAACTCAGTATAATCAATTTTGTGGAACCACATGTTTTGCCCAATTGTCTAGCAACCGTAGGTGTCATGTTCAAGCAAAATTTATTAGGTGCATGTTTTTGAGAGAGATTGAGGGTAGATAAAAAAAATGCATTCATGATACATGTAAATGGCATCACTCTTCGATTCACCATTCGTGACTTTGCTATCATATCTGGGTTAAAATATATAGACAATGAGAATGATTTTGTCTTTAATACTGAAGAACCAAACATGATTATTCTTCAGTATTTTGATGTCAGAAAAGCCATCACCAAGATACAATTGGTTGACAATTTTTCTAACAAGGTTTGGGGGGATAATGATGATGATGCTGTGAAGTTTGCTATATTGTTCTACATACATTCATCCTTTCTGAAGAACCAACAATTACTGTAATTGACAAGAAGGACTTTGATTTAGTTGAATCGGGCAGATAGATTGACTACCCATGGGGAAAAAGGCTTTTGACCTTCTGATTCTACATTTGCACAATAAGATTAAACATGATGAGAAGTATTACAGGTTATATGGTTTTCCACTTGCTTTGCATGTATGGTTTTATGAATGTTGTTCGAATTTTGATGAGAAAATTGTTGTTAAAGTATCTGACCACATCCCTAGGATCCTCAACTGGAAGACAAAAATGGATTTTCCTCGTATAAAGTACTTTGCGAAGGGCATGTTCTGAGACGACAACAATTCGGTATGCACTGTATAAATATATGTACAAATTTATGCTCGGTATAAATATAGTATATCTATTACTGTATAAATATATAATTGTATAAATATATGTATCAGTTTGTGCTCTAGGAAAATATATGTATAAATGTGCGCCATGTATTAATATATATATAAGTTTTTGTCAATGTATAAATATACCTATAAGTCTGTGAACTGTATAAATATAGAGATCCCATAAATATATCTATAAGCTTATACATTGTATAAGTATACATACAAGTTTGTGCAATATATATATATATATATATATATATATATATATAT
>JAJOOH010008209.1:0-55155 GCA_029582605.1 Solanum gracilifrons
AGATTAATTTGTTTCATATGGTGTTGGTTTGTTAAAGGTTTGTAATAATCTTCATACATGCAATATTAAGATATATATATATATATATATATTCTCATCCTTATTAATCTTTTATTCTCATCCCTATTAATTTTATTACTTTGCAACGTAAGGTTGTTTCAATATAACTAAATCTATTTAATTTTTGCTATTATTCTCGCTCGTACATAAATTACAATATTTATGAAAAGCAAGATGAATAATTAAGGAGATGTGTGCAGGGAGGTGGTAAGGGGGTGGAAGTGTGAGTGGAGGTGGTGAGGGTGAAGCGAGACGGTGAAGGTGGAGGAGAGTTGGGGTGAGTTGGAATTGTCCTAATATGGAGGATTAATAGATACGTTAACTGATAATTATAATCATGCAAAGATTATCACATAATTCTACAAATAGCACACAAATTAATATTAGGCATATATGTATACAAGTACTGAACCAATATAATATTTTTGTCTCAATCTTTCAATTCTTATTTCTGCCTTCTACATATTGAAAAGTGTTATTCATGTTTATCTTTGCTCACTGTGACAACAATTTCAGTATTAATGTCTCATGAAATAACAAGAGAGTTATCATTTGGATTTCATTAATTGTAGTTAAGAGATTACTTTTAAAAAAAGTTATATCATATAATGTAAACTTTTTTATAATAGAGATGGGTTTTATAGAGATAGTATAACATTTTGAAAAATTCTCATATAAGTAGTAAATTGATATCCAATATTTTCTAAAGCTCAAATTAGTATCTAATGAGAATGACTTATTTCTTAATACATGCTCTCCATTTATTTTTGTGAAAATTCTATAAATGACATTTATTAGATTAATATTTTTAAGTTATAGCAGTAAAATAAAACTTTCAAGTTATAACATTAAAATATTTCAGGATGTAACAGTTTATATACTTAAATTTTTTTATTAATTAATTGTAAAAAATCAGTTTAAAAAAAAATAAAACTATAAAAAGGGAATACAAATCGATTTTGAAAAAAGAATAAGATAAAAAATGGATAAATGTGTATTAATTAATTTTGAATTCATTGATGATAATTGTTAATTAGCATAAATTTAGGAGATTCAAACTAATTAGGAATATTTATTTTCCTCATTTCACTCTAGTTTGTTAACATTAATTAAAAAATCAGATTTTCTTTTTGGGAAAATTACACAAGGTGGCAAACACTACTAAATAGTAAAAGCCCAAATTGTATCTAGATGAGAATGACTTATTTCTTAATACATGCTCTCCATTTATTTTTGGAAAAATTACACGAGTTGGCAAACATTACTAGTTTATTATTCAACGAGGGTATAGTTTCATTTAATTATTGTGTGTGACTACAATTTAATATATTTTGCTATTAAATATGGGACCCATGCCTACTTTGTATACCGGAACAAAAATAGCCCAGTGACGGAGCTAGAAATTTCGTCAAGGATGTTCAAACTTTAAAACAGTCAATTTTTTTTTAGCGGAGTGAGTTAAAAAAATCTAAGAATTAAATTACATATCACTTAATAACTAAATCATACGGAAACTTAAAATTATTAAAGTATCAATCATATAAATCAAAACTAATGGAGGAAAATCAACAAAAATAATTTTAGCTACTAGTTGAATATACTTCCTCTAGTTCATGTTAAGTGAATTGTTGAAATTTTTTTAATGATTCAAAATAACTGAATGTTTCAAAGTTCAAGAGAATTATTGATTTTTTTCCATATTTACCTTTTCTTTTAATAAGATTCTTAATTATTTTACATTTTCTAAAAGAATAGTTTAGAAATAATCAAAAATATAATAGTGGATGATAATCTTTAATTTTATCTTTAAAATAATTTCTTATATCTAATAAATCACTTAATATAGATAAAAAAAAATATAAAGATAAAATCTTAATTATTAGGTTAATCAAACTTCAAGGTTAATTATTAGGTTATTCAAAATTTAAGGCTAAAACATAAAGAAGAATAGAAGATATGAGGACGGCTATTTTTTTTTTGTTTAAAAAAATAATGTGTTTAAAAAACACAGCTACTGAGAAATGCAGTAAAATTTTTAACTTACTTGGGATTAAATAAGTAAAACAGAAAAGAAATGAAGCAATTTAAGGAAAAGATATGAATGACATTAATTGTGAGATTAAGGAGAGAAAAAAATGAAGGAATTGAGAAAGGTTTTAAAAGATATGAATAACACTAATTTTCAGCAATATTTATTGTAAAATATTTAATGTATAATATTATTTTTTATTTAGTTACAAAATAAGTGATAAATAAAAAAATAGATAAATATAAATCTTGGTTTTAGAAGCATGCCACATCAGCGGCCCTATCATTTAGCATTAAGTAGATATAAAGAAGTAATTTATAATGAGAACTATTACAAAGAGATTAAAGACATAGTTCAAGGAAAAATATTTCTTCCTTATTTTGATATTTCTCCGTCTACAAATTTTTAAAACAATATATTTAACTTGATTACTAATTTCATAATTTTTGCTCTATTTTTATAATATATTATTTTTGATATTTAAATTATCACAAAAAATAAAGGCCAGTTCAATTTTTTATAATTTTAAAATTATCTTACTAACATGTTGATTCTGAGAGGAGTATAACGTTTTTTCTTATAAAAATAAATATGAAAGATAGAAATGTGAAAAAGAAAGAAGAGTAATACTAGTAATAAATTAAAAATAATGAAAGAGAAGAAAAGTTTGAAAAATAAAATTATTTGCAGGACCACAACGTCACTTGTCAAACATGGGTGAACCTCACACACCTTTTGTTTGTTGTGCTTTACCACAAAATAAATTTCCATCGTCCCTTAATTAAATGTCTCAAATTCTAATCTTGAATATGAAAAAAAATCCCTAATAAGAAGTGCTTTTCCTAAATGGACCTTATGTAAGGCGAATTCAAATCAATAAACTCTCATACAGATCCCGAACACAAATGAGAAGCAAAAATAAAAAATAGAGATGCTTTCTTTTGGCTAAGCTTACAACATTTGTGATTAAATGTTAAATGTACCCCACAAAAGTGGCTACCTAGTGTAAATTCTCCGAATATTGGTTTGTGCCCATCAAACAAACAATCCCTAAGTAGGCCCTGAATCCGGAAAAGTTCAGTATAAATAGCTCAGCCCAACTCGGCGACGGCGACGGGACAAGTTGTTGGGTTTGCAAAACTGTACGAATCTTCTCTCTCATCTGAGCACAGTGACAGAGTGGTAAACTGTTGCTTTGTTTCACACTTTTTTTTTGTTTCGCTAATTATTCAATATTCAATTTCAAACCTACAAATTGGGTATTACGGCTTCGTAACTTGTTTTAGTTTTTCCTTAAATTGCCAGTTTTGTTTTCAGTTCTTTGTTTATACATTTGAGAATCAATGGGTTCTTCGTCAACGGACGCTTTTCCCCAAATTCAGGTACCCACTAAATTTGTATCTATTGTCGGAGTACTGTAATACCATCAAGGTCTCAAATTATAGACTTTTTTTTCATGTAGGAGTGTCTTTATTTGACGAGGCTCGTGTATCTGCTCACTTGAAATTGAAAATAAAGGAGATTTTTTAATCTTGCGGTTGTGTAATCTAACAAAATGCTCTTTGAATCTTATAATCTTAAACAAGCCATGTAAAATATTGGAATTAGAGAGTTACCAGATATAGAAAGAGTCATTCTTTTTGAAATAGATTGAAAAGAAAAGTAAAACACGTAAATTAAACATAGGGATAGGATATGGACTCAAAGTAGAACATACAGCAGGTCCATATTAGTTTTTAGTATTGACGGTTAGTTAATTGATTGATAATGAAATTGTATCTTTTTTTTTGAAGTAAATGTTTCATTAAAGGCATGAAGAAGATGCAAGTTTGTTAGTAAAGTAGAAGCAAAAATAGTTTGGTCTGCTAGATCTAGTACAATCATCTTATGACCATGCTACATATTATTATTATACTACAAGACCTTAAGTAGATTTGCAAACAAAGAACTTCAATAGTGAACCCAAGGATATGATTGGTAAACATTTTGCCATATGGTCAAGGTCGAAAATATTGATTTTTTTTTCACAACCACTGATGAAGTATTACTTGAAAAGTTATTGGTCTGCAATTCATACTAATGGTAGGATCAACACAATTTGGGAGTTAGAGAATGACGACGGTTCTCAGTGATGTCTTATTATGTAAAATGTGCACGAGTGAGTAAGCTCACCATATTTAGCACAGTCCAATGTATTCAGTTCCACACCTCCCTAACCATTTCATCGTCATGCTTTTATTGTGAGCTGCGAGATCTTTGATACCCAGACCCCTTTGGGATTTAGGTCATCACTTTTGCCCATTTAAGCAAATGGAACTTAGGATCCTCGTTGTTGCCTTCCCATAGAAAATTCCTTCTAATTCTGTCAAGCTTTATGAGAATGTTTTCTGAAATAGGGAAAAGGGACATATGATAAGTAGGGATGCTGTCCATTACAGTGTTAATCAATGTTACTCTTCCTCCGAAAGCCGAAAGAAAGATACTGCATTTTCCATGTTGCTAGTCTTTTTTCAAACTTCTCATTTATTCCCCACCAGATCTCGTTAGCCTTTAATTTTGCACCTAAAGGCAGCCCAAGATCAGTTTTTGGAAAGGACCCTACGTTGCAACACATGATTCCTGCTAGCTCTGCCAGATTGTGCACTGAATTTTACGGGATAGATAGTGCTTTTTGACATATTTGTATGAAGTCTAGAGACAGCTTCAGAAATGTGCAGAATCAAGTGAAGCTTAATCACTTGTGATCTATCTGCCCCACAAAATAGCAAAGTATCATCTGCATAAAATAGACATATAACTGTGACATTGTTTCCGGAGGGACTGCCTACTTTGAAATCTTCAATCCATTGTAGTTGACATGCTTTTTGGAGCATCTTGCTAAGACCTTCCATAGCAAGGATGAAAAGAAAGGGAGAGAGGGTTGAGAACCCTGAGGTCTCTGGATCAAAACTCAGCGGGGACAAAAAACACTAGGTGATTCTTCCCTTCTGTCCTAGCCTTGGAGGACATGGAATTAGTCGAGGTGCACAAAAGTTGGCACGGACATCACGGTCATGAAAAAAGAAAGAAAGGAAGAGAGGGGTTCTTTTTGGTGCACCTATGAAGTTCCTTTTCTATTGAAGGATGGATGTCTATTGTAGAGAACCATTTATTTTGTAGGTTTTCTATATGTGTATTCCTCTTGTATACAGGAATTTTCTCCAATATTTATGAATATATTCTTTACTTTCTCAAAAAATGTAGAAGTGGTGAATTTGCACAATATAATTAGTAGGCGTTTGGAGTTTGGACATGGATTCAGTAATATTTGAAAAAAGTATTAAATTCAAAAAGTACTTGAAAGTTAAAGTTGTGTTTGTACATGTATTACACTTGAAAAAATGTTGGAAGTTTTGTGAGGGATTGTTTTTTCAAGCTTGGGTGAAAAATTGACAAAATGTATAATCAAACAGGGTTTTGAAAATGAAACTTGGAAAAAAGCAATTCTATTATGCCCAAACAGGCCCTTATTAATCATCTCTTTTTGGTTAACTTCATGATATAACAGGGAAGGTAAGAGAGTGCTGATTTAGTGTGTTTCTAGGAAATTTTTGAAGAAACAAACCAGGAAGGTATGTGAGTGCCGAATTAGTTTGCTTATAGGAAGTACTAAAAGACACTAACTAGGAATAACTCAAGATAGTAGTTAGAGACAATTTGAGGGCGTTATGGTTGGAAGAGGGGGACTCAAACATAAAATCTTTTTTTTACAAGGTAGGCATAACAAATAGGAGGAGAAACTTCATTTAATCGATGTAAAGGTGTAGTGCATGAAGGGGAGGAGGAGGTAGAAGGGGCTATCATAGGAGTCTATGTGCAGCTATTTAGGAAGGAGCCGAGGAGGCAGGTTGGAGGCCTACCATAGGGGTCCAGCGTTTGACCCCAAATAGGGGAAGAAAAGAGTGTGTGGTTGGAGAGCGGCATTGAGAAAGAGGAGATTCAAAAGGCAGTGGAGTCTTTGCAGGGGACAAAGTTGGTTTTACTTTTGCAGTTTCCAAAGATGGAGACCATTGAAGCTTTTCAAGAGACGGAAGTTTTCAAAATAAGTCTTAATGCTTCTTCCATTGCCATCATTCCAAAAAGGGAGGGATTACGAGCATCAAGGATTACATACCTATTAGTTTAGTGGAAATATCTATACGATTATATTTAAGGTTCTTTCTATAGAGTAAAATAGGTTTCGGATGAGTCACTATTTACTGTGTAGATGTTATCATGTTGGAGGTAGACAAATACTTGATGCAACACTTTTTTGGTTAAGTAATTAAATTGTATTGGAAAGGCATCAAGAAGATGCATCATTACAAAGTGACAGAATTATTTAGCTTCAAAACATAACTACATGAAGCTAAAAGACTAAGCAGTTTGAACAAGTCTAAAGGCCACCTGTATCAGTGTTGCGCTTTTCCTGTTCTTTACAGTTTACTCAAAAGTTATGGTAGAAAGAACTGAGCTAGAAATCTGAAGATGTAAAATAAAACCTATAGGTCTGAAGTGGCAAGCTTCTTTATCAGATTTTTAGGGCTTATTATTTGGAGAGATATTAGAATAAGGTTTGGATGCAAGCAATATGTATTTCTAAAGAAAGACCCTCTCTTAAAATTCTGCTTACTGAAAAACAAACAAACTTTTGTGTGGGTGACAACTTTTAGTTAGTAGCACACATCATAATTTGAGAGAGATTTTGCATTTGGCATTTTGTGTGTCTACCTATTCTGCAAACTCTTTAAATTGTGGTGGCAGCAGCAGACATTTTCCCTCCTTTACTTAAGTACAAGAAATAGAGAGGAAAATATATGGGCAATGACATTTTACAAAGTATATGGGCAATGTTTGGTCCAGAGGATGTTAAGTTGTTGAGAAGCACATTAACTCCATCATTGGTTGTCATAAGAATACTGAAAAAACAATGATGGTTGTAAGAATTGTACACCATTATGGTGTCTGAGGGGACATCTGGAAAACTGGAGGGGTCCTGGTGTGCATGGGACAGGTTGTTAGTAAAATCCTTGTTTAATCTGCTTTTGAAGAGGAAGGACTTCTTCATAGAGTCTGTCTGGCTACTTTGCATTCTTAACTTAGCATTTTTTCGTATAGATTGTTTCTTGGATCCCCAACTTAAACAGTAGAAAATGTAAGAAAGAGGAAGATCCTTCATAAAGTGGTGCTTTAATGCTGAATACTGGATCCTTCTGGTACATCACAATATGGCATCAGTATTGTAGAATAAGTTAGCTTGGTGATTCCTAGATGCGCTAAGGAGCTTACAACAAGTTGGAGTAGTGGAATGAGGAGATGTACAAAGCATCAGATGGTCCATCTCACACGTGGAAGGATATGGATGGAAGGTATTCAAAGAAGTCAAGGATGTCACTAATCTGATGGAAAATATGCAAGTACCTTTTGTTCATCTTGGAGTACATAGGCATCCAATTTGTATGCACAAATTTGATGACAGTCGCAGGGAGCTTTGCTTTTATTCTTCTTTCCTTTGTAGCATAACTCTCTTATATATGCACTTTCTGCTTTTCTCCGTAAGAAAATTGTTAGTTGTCAAAGATAAGTGAGTATTGTTTTGCTGTTTGTATCATTATTCAATTGTTTTCCCCCTTTATAAAGGAATCAAAATTAGAAAAACAAACAGTATATGTGTATCCTATCTCATGTCATGATAAATATTTTTCTGTTCATGTGACATTTGATTGTCTTAATGGTGTGGTATAAAAGACATTGGTATTATTTTGTTCAGGAAACTTTGATGGAATTTCGTGCTGGTAAAATGCTCATGGAGGGCAAAAAGGTTATCCCTGATTCACGGAAAGGACTTGTTCGTATAGGCAGGGTATGGGAAAAGAAATCATATTTGATTTGGTTTATCATTTTTCTTGCTCACCCAAGTTTGAGACCTCGTTTAGTTTACATGGTGGTGATCTTACAAAATGTTGCTTGACAATTGTCTAAATACCTATTGTGATAAGATGTCATTTTGATATTTTAGGGTGAAGAGGGACTACTCCATTTTCAGTGGCTTGACCGTAATCTCAACATTGTTGAAGATGTATCCTAGTTCCAGCCAAATATTAGTGAAGTTTGTTATTTGCTGTTGCTTCACTTTGATTTTATTGATCATTGCTCTTATTCTGCATATGGTACCATCCATAGTGATTAAACTGTAAATCTGAAAGTTGTTTCTTGACAAAAGTTGATCATAGGATCAGATTGTTTTCCCAGAGGAGGCAGTCTTTGAGAAGGTATTTCTATTCCCTGTTGCTTGTTACTTAGATTGCTGAAAAATTGTTCAATTTCAACAAAATAAATTCTGCGATTATTAAGATGAAGTTCACAACATACAGAATCAATAGTGTCTAGTGACCAATGACTGACTTTAAACTTTATTGCCAATCTAAATATTCACTTTTCACTTACTAAGTTACAAGAGGTTCAAACTTCCTCCCATTTGAAAAAAAAAAATCCTTAAAATTGTCGTTTAGAGGTTCTCACTTCAATTAATATCTGTTGCTAATTCATTGTTTTTCGATGCTCTTCAGGTCAATCAATCATCTGGAAGGGTTTACATTTTGAAGTTCTGTACCGACGATAGAAGGCTTTTCTTTTGGATGCAGGTCATATCTGTTGCCATAGATATTACTTTATGTTTTTGAATTTTGTGATCATGCTTTGAGTTTGTGATAAAATTTTCCTTCATTTCTTGCCAGGAGCCAGCAGCTGACAATGATGCACAGTTATGTAGCTCAGTCAACTTCTACTTGAATCAACCACTAGGTAATCAAGATTTATTCAGTGCCCGTCTTTGTGGGTTTTAATTCTTGCTATTTTGTTTTCCTTTGTCTTCACTTTTAATTTGCTTTATGTCCTTTCTGAAATTTAGTAACTTGAAAGTTGATTTATTAAAAGAATGATAACTTCTCCTACCTTCTCCTACCAACCTAGTTTAGGATTACATGAACTCAACAAATATTAAGATTTTTCAAGTTGTCAAGGCCAATATATTCTTTTAGTCTCTGCCTTAAATTCTTTTCTTTCCTCCGGCCTATTGCCAATCCTGCAGACCTAAATGTATTAGCTGTCGACTAGCCATCCCTTGTCTCTTTTCCTTCTGATATAGTTTGCAAGGCTTCTGCATCATGGACTTGCAATGTGACTAGCTCTTCTTCACCCTTGTTTACGTGTTTCATGTTGCTGTTTTAATTGTTAGATTGATTTCAATTCATAAAATTATTCATCAAGTCGAAGTGTCATGTTTGGTTCTTGACATTTTTGATTTATTGATTATTTGCTGTTCTGTGTCGAGCATGAATGTTTTACCTTTACGAACTTCAAGTTTGGTAGTAGTTGACTGGTTGTAACAACATAAAGGAGCTGAAAATGGAATTTTAATTTGGGGAATGCACTCTAATATGTTGTTCTAGTAACTACATTTGGATGATGTTAATGGGCGTCTCATCTATATGACTTCTATTAATTCGCAGAGTGGAAGTTTATTTAACGTACCTGTTTTAACTAAGGTAAAATTTAACTTGTTTGAACAGAGTTTCCTGGTGAAGATGAGCCTGAAGCTTCAGCTCCTTTACCAAATTCTGAAGATATGGTAGAAGAAGATATTTCATCGAGGTAATACTAATATCATTGAGAAGTATAAGATCTGTTTTTGATGTTGCATCTTGTCACAAAAATGGGGGAGATTCACATGCTAACAAAGATTTTTAAGAACTGATGCAAATTGGTTTGCCTCACTTCACTTTTACTGAAGAACACAAGCAACTTAGTTCGACATTGAGTCATAGTTGATTACAAAAACTACTACTAAACCTCAATCAGAATTAAGTCAGATCGGATATATAATTCCTCACTAACCATGCTGCTACAATTATAAACTTAGGGCCCGCTTGGATTGGCTTAAAATGGTTTTTAACTTTTTAAAGTCATTTTAAACTTATTTTGAGTTATTTTCAACTTTGCCAAACACTCTCTAACTTATGAAGTCGTTTTGACTTATTTTAAGTTATTTTTATATTTGCCAAACACTTCCACTTAAAAGTAGGTTGGACCAACTTTTAAGCCAATCCAAACACCCTTTTAGTCCTGAGCGATGTTGCTCGGACTCTTCAAAAATGTCATTGGGTTCGTGTCGGATCCTTCAAAAGTAGTGCATTTTTGGAGGATCCGACATGGGTGCAACAACATTTTTGGAGAGTCCGAGCAACTTAGGTCCTGAGACATAGTTGAATAGTTTCTTTTCCTTCTTGCATTCCTTTTAAGTAGTAGTACACAACCATCTTCATTTCTATGAAGTTGCTAGAGGCTGGAAGTAATCATTTAAAATGTCTGGATGACCTCTTTCAGGGCGGGAAATTTGGTTAGTGCAAGCATGAATACTGAAGCAAGTAGCGATGTGACATCTTCAGGCCCAGTAAAGTTGTCTGATCTTCAAAGAATATTGAGTAACATAGGGTCCACAGGTTCAGTTGACTTACTTCCCTTCAACTTTTCTGAAGTTTAACTGTTTAACAATCTCTTTCATTTAATCTTCATGTGGACATAATGCTATTTCTTATGGTTGGTACAGATGAAGCTGTAGATCCTGATGCAGGTAGGCATTTGATCAACTCATACTTTTTGTTGGTTGTTTTTTTAATGCTTGGCCAGCATGCCATAGTTCACTATTTTGTAGTTGAAAGGATTTTGAGGTAGTTAAACCATTGGTGAGATGTTGATTAAAATTAGAGTAAAGAATATTTAAACAATTTTTATGGTATTGTTATGAATCCTTAGGCAAGGATCGATTCACAGGGCGATATATTAATTCAGCTCATTAGAGTCTGAAACCTTAGAGTTCAATGGAAGAGAGAACTTCAATCTCTTCAGCTCTTTAAAGGGAGACTAAAACCTTAGAGTTCAATGGGAGAGAGAACTCTGATCTCTTGCTTTTTGCTGAAATATGACTTAATATTTTATTCATGAGAAACCCCTTTAAATAAGAGTCTTATTTTTTGAACTTGGTAACTTTGTTAAATAAGAGTTTTATTACAGATAGGAAGTCTAATCCTTATAACAGTAGGAAAACCTGAATTCTATTCCAAACTCATAACTATAGCTTGACCTAATCCTTATGAAGCTATGAGACATAAATTCTATTCTAGAATAATAAATAAAGCTACTTAAAATATAAATAGATAATAAATAAATCTACTTAAAAATATAATTAAATACTTAATTAAATGAGTCCCGCATCCACGACATTACTCCCCTCGCATTGAAAGAGCTTGTCCTCAAGCTCAAATTTTAGGGAAATCATCCAAAAAATCTGGAATAATATCAACTTAATTATCCAATTCCATCCCTAGCCAATTTATCTTGAAGTTGACATGAAAAAATTTCAACTCTATCAGATTGTTGAAGCATGACTATTTCTCACATAAGATTGCTTTTTTCACGAGGTCCAAATTGCTCTAAAAATTGTTCACAACGATGTGCCCAAATTAATGGATTGTTGATGCTATTAAAGTAGGAAAATTCATCTTTGTATAACTTGACACTATTAGATGTGAATTACCACTTGTTGGATGATTTTTATCAGCAGTTGAATAGGTGGTGTATTACAATTAGTAGTAGGAGTTGTTGATATGCTTGTCGTTTGGGCGCTTTGATTCAGGTCTATGGGTTGCTAGTTTTGTAGAGCCAACTCCCAATCTAGACAATTCTTCTTGAATGACTTGGATAATTCTTTTGTCAAGGTGTGGTTCCATTGCTGCAATTTTAGAGTCCATTAGGGTTTCTTTAATGACACACTCTTCTCAAATTTGGAACTGATCTCTATCGCCCATTGTGTTTGGCTCTGATATCAAATGTTATGAATCTTTAGGAAAGGATTGACTCAAATTTGGAACTGATCTCTATCACCCATTGTGTTAGGCTCTGATATCAAATGTTATGAATCTTTAGGAAAGGATTGACTCACAGAGCGATATATAACTTCAACTCATTAAAGGGAGGTTGAAACTTTTGAGTTCAATGGAAGGGAGAATTTTGATCTCTTCAGTTCTTTAAGGGGAGACTAAAACCTTAGAGTTCAATGGGAGAGAGAATGCTGATCTCTTGTTTTTTTGTTGATATATGTCTTACTGATTTATTCATCAGAAACCCTTTTAAATAAGAGTCTTATTACAACAATAGGAAGTCTAATCCTTATGAAAGTAGGAAACCTAAATCCTATTCCAAACTAATAACTATAGCTTAACCTAATTCTTATGAAGCTATGAAACATAAATCATATTCTAGAATAATAAATAAAGCTACTTAGTATATAAATAATATAAATCTACTTAAAAATCTAATTAAATACTTAATTAATTGAGCAACCCACATCCACAACAGGTATACAGGACTAAAAGCTTGATGTCTAATATGCTTCCTTTACTGCCTTCTAATTTTCTTCTGAGGGTATTGTTGGGAAAGACGAACACTAACAAAGGTGCACGATAGAGTAATAGGGGAAGGATACTCAAGTCTAAACTTTCCCTTCTATTTGAATCAAAAGAAGACAAACAAATTCAAGCACAAACAACGTTTTGGGCAGCAAGTATATCAACAAAATAAATATGACAAAACTAAATCAACCATACAAGATACAAAGATTTACGTGGAAAACCTCTTTGGAGTGAACAGTAGAAACCACGGGACCAAAGCTCTACTATAATCAACAAGAGTTACAATATGTTTTCCAAAATGACCACCAAAGAAGTACCAAACAACGAGCAACAATAACTACTACAAGATAGCACCAAAGAACTAGAGAAGTAAAAGAATATAATCACCAAAATGCAGCTACTGTTCACGAATTGAAAAATGGAGCTACATGACTTTGAATCCACCTCTGACAGTTCTCAATTAAAGATTAAGATGAAATGAACAAGCTTTTCAAATATCATCTCAATCGGACTAGGAACGAAACAAGAATTGGAATTTGAAATTGGCTGCTAGAGCTAAAAGTTTTTGGGCGAAAATCTACTCACTTTTTTCTCTATATGTTTGATAATCTCTATCTCTTGTATATCTGGAAATAAGACCTTAAATGAAGTTTTACATATGCACCATAGTATTGGGCTTATGGGCAAAATTGGGTTGATCCAAATTGGGCTTTTATTTATCCACATAGGAAGGAAAAAAGACCCACATCTCCCCCTCCCGACTATGTGGAGAAGACCGCCATCCCGATGATCGTGCAACATTCTTCTAACTTCCCTCTTGGCAAATCTTTAGTCATCATGTCGGAACCATTATCATCTGTATGAGTTTTCTCAAGTTCAAGCAACTTAGAATCTAACACATCTTGAATCCAATAGTATCTCACATCAATGTGTTTAGATCGACCATGAAATGTAAAATTCTTGCCAAGGTGAATAACACTTTGACTATTTCAATAAAGCAATAAAGCACATACTTCTCCTGGGCACAACCAAGTTCCCCTAAGAATCTCTTCATCCCGAGCAACTCTTAAGTTAAACCTATGTAGTAGATAGAGCAACACATTTTTTGCAACCTAGAATTCCAAGACACAACTTTTACTACAAAAGTAATCAAGTAGCCTAAAGTAGACTTGCGAGTATCAACATCATCGACAATATCTGCATCAGTGTAATCACAAAGAATAGGCTTTCTTGTCCCATAACACAAACTCAGACTAGAATTGCCATAAAAATATTTCATAATTCGACAAGATCAAATCAGTCCATGATGTGAAATGGAATTGTCTGATGATTTTATTTTTTTGGTGTAAACAAAACTATATAGAGGAAATAGAGGAGTTAGAAGAATTTCTAGGAGCTTGGTAAAGCTAGAGTCTACTTGCTTTGTAGCATGTTTTGATGGTGGCCAACATTCCCAATGCTGAAGAATACAACAGTACTAATCCTAAAAAAAATATCTCATAATCCACTTAACAACATTCCAATGCTCTCTTCCTAGATTAGAGAGGAAACGACTAACAATACCAACAACATGAGAAATATCTGGTCTTTTACACCATTGCATACATCAAACTATCAATGACTGAAGCATAAAGAGCTTTCTTCATATCTTCCTTCTCACCATTCATTGTAAGGATATTGCTTCGTGCTCAATTTGAAGTGCATAGCTAGAGGTGTAATGACAACCTTAGCTTTGTCCATGTTGAGCCCACAAAGTACTTTTTGAACGTATTTCTCTTGTGATAGCCACAATTTCTTGGCCTTCTGTCACGGACAATCTGCATGCCAAGAATCTGTCTTGTTGGTCCCAAGCCTTTCATAGCAAAAGGCTTATTCAACTCTTGCTTCAACTTTTTGATCCTACAAGCATTATGATCACCAACAAACATGTCATCAACATATAACAAAACAATGATAAAGTCATTATCAGAGAATTTTTGCACAAAAACACAATTATCTGAAGGAGTCTTCTTGAAGCCCTGTTGACTCATAAAAGAACCAAACTTCGTGTACCCACTGCTTGGGAGTTTGTTTTAGACCATACAAGCTCTTGTTCAATTTGCAAACATAATTCCCTTTTCCCTCAACTTCAAAGCCTTATAGATGCTCCATATAATTTCTTCATCTAAGTCACCATGGAGTAAAGTAGTTTTAACATTCATTTGCTCAACCTCTAAATCCAGATTTGCAGCTAAGCCTAGAACCATACAAATAGATGATATCTTCACAACTGGAGAGAAATATCTCATCAAAATCAACTCCCTTTTTTTTTGGATAAATCCCTTCACAACTAATCTAGCCTTGTATCGTGGAACTGGGTGGCCATCTTCATGTGTCACCCTGAAGACCCACCTATTTTTCTAAGCTTTTTCGTCTTTAGGTAGTGTATGATTATTATGTAAAGATTTAATCTCATCTCCCATAGCATCAAACCATCTTTCTTTTTCTTCACTTTCCATGGCCTCGTTAAGACTCAGGTTCTCCCCCATTAGTGAAGAGTACAAACTCATTTGCAGGATAACAAGATGAAGGTATTTTCTCTCTTGTAGATCTTCCAGAGAACTCTCTGGAGCATCAATAACAGTTGGTTGTTGGCCAACCACATCATCTTGCACTGGAGCATTAATATCATACTGGTCATTTTGAGTATAATAACCATCTTCAAGAAAGCTTGATTTGTTGGTGTTGATGCATTCTGATTTGTGTGGTCCTTTTAAGATAAGGTCTCATGGTGGTGCACTTTACTTTGTGACTTTTATTGATGAGATCATTCTTGCAAACTCTGAGTATTTTCTTTGAAGTCCAAGGATCAAGTACTTGATGTGTTCAAGAATTTCCAGACCTTGGTGAGAGACAGATGGGAAAGAAACTGAAATGCATCCGCTCAAATAATGGTGGTGAATATATTGGTCCTTTTGATAAAATATTGTATAGAGCAGGGTCTTCGGCTATGTGGATAAATAAAAGTCCAATTTGGACCAGCCCACTTTTGCCCATAAGCACACTATGTAGTGCATATGTAAGACCTCTTTAATTGTCTTATTTCCACATATACAAGAGATAGAGATTAGCAACCATATAGAGAAAAGTGAGTGTAGATTTTTGCCCAAAATCTTTCAGCCCTAGCAGCCAATTTCAAATTGTGATTCCCGCTTCATTCCTTGTCCTATTGAGTTGATATTTGGGCAGCTTGTTCATTTTATCTTAATCTTTGATTGGGAACTGACAGAGGTGGATTTGGAGTCCCATAGCACCAGATTTCAGCTCGTGCACAATATATGTGTTTTGGTGATTTTACTCTATTTCTCAAGTTCTTTGGTGCTATCTTTTAGTTATTGTTACTCATCGTTTGACTTTTCTTTGGTGGCCATTTTGGAGAACATATTGCAACTCTTGTTGATTATAGTGGAGCTTTGGTCCTGTGGTTTCCACTATGAAGAGATTTTCCACGTAAAATCTAGGTGTCTCGTTTGGTTTGATTTAGTTTTGTCTTGTCATATTCAGTTTGCTGATATACTTGCTGCCCAAAATGTTGTTTGTGCTTGAATTTGTTTGTCTCCTCTTGATTCAAATAGAAGGGAAAATTTAGACTTGGTTATCCTTTTGCTATTATACTGTCGTGCTCCTTTGTTAATGCTTTATTTCCCTACAGGTTCTCCTTTCCATCTTTTTCATTTTCTTTATCCTTGCAATTAGAGAACAACATCTAGGGTTTGAGTATAAAATATTCTTTTTCACTTGAATGAAACCAAGATCTGGACATTCATGTAATACAAAAAATATAGCATATACACCATTTACTTTAACTTCGTATCTTGCTGCTGTATCAGGATTGGGATTGGGAGATATTTTGAGGCCTGAGCTCATATTACCACTGATTGAGGAAATACCACTAGAAGAACAACTAGCTTCACACTTGCCAGAGGTAAAAAATTGGCTCCTGGTATGCAAACTACAAGGATTACAGTGCTGATGTTATCTTGAAAATTCTTATGTTTGCAGGGTCATTGGACGCCATATGAATTAATGGAATTGCTACAGAGTCCTCCGTTCCGTCAGCAGTTAGATTCATTTACTTATGTGAGTCATCAAAATCTCATTTTTTCATTCAGCTTTTTAGGTATGCTTGCAGGTTATGTCTGTAAATTTGACTCTCTTCTCACTGCAGGTTCTTCGAACTGGACAAATAGATCTGACTCAGTTTGGAATTGATCCAAGTCAATGTAAGCAAAGCATTGTTTGATAATTCATCTCAAGCTGAAAGGAATGAAACACACTAATTTCTAATGGTTAATTATTTTATATGCTCGATATTTTGCCTACTTTCTTTCATCTCTTTTAAAACTTAAGCAAGTTTGCTTGTGAGATGATGCTTATAATCACTGACCTGTATGTATACATGAATTGCTTTCATTAAAAAATATTGACCTTTTCTTTAATGGAAGATTCTTCTCCGTGCAACAATTTCAACAAATTATAAGTGGGTGAAGTAAGAAACCTTTGCCTTTTGGCAGCTTGAGCTGCGGCTCATGTGAAGTGCAACTCTGTTTATCTAGTTCAGCTGGTTATACCTCTGTTTGTGGCCCTTGCTGATTTGGTACCAGAACTTTGTTTCTCATTCATTTCTGATGCACTAGATCATATGCTTCATCAACTTAATTATCTGTGTTGTTTTAGTTTTAAAATTGGTTAATTTTCATACATCATTGCTGCAGATAAGTTGACGGTTCCATCTTTTCTCGAGGCCCTAGAAGATTCTGTTTCCAAGGCATCAGGATCCAATGAATCAAGGCAGGATGAGAAGGATTTAAGATCTCAAACGTGTAACAGAAGTGATCCCATGGATGAAGGGCATTAAGATAAACAGTGCAAATCAAGACTGTTGTGAAGTGATCACAATGTTTATTTGAAAGAATTGATTTTCAGATGATGTGAACATGTTACTTACAAGCACTGTAAAGAAGGTACTTACTCAGAGTGACATTTCCTTTGATGTAAACAAAAGTTGTGTATTGTTAGAGGTGATAGACATTCAAGTCATTTCCAATTGTGTGTCCATGTATGATGTTTCAACACCAAAGTTTGAGATTCTATCGCTTTATTCATGGGATCTCGAAATTGTCTTTTTCCTCCCTACTATTTTCGGAGAACATATTTATAGACTGTTTGGTCAAGCATCTCGATAGCTAAAGTGCCTTTTTTTAAAAATATTTGAAAGTTTGTTTTAGTGAATTGAGGGGTTTGGTCACGTTTTTAAGTAGTAGAAATTATTTTTCAGAAGTAATTTTTCCCAAGTATTTTTTGGTGTCTTGACCTTACGCTTATTGTTGTTCTAATATTGATAAAGATGTTTTTCTTTTATTTGATTAGTCCAACATAAATTGCTATATATTCTTGAAAAACATTCCTATTTGTAAAAGATACTTTAAAATAAACAAAAATTGAAAGTTTTGCCAAATAGAGTATTTGCCCCATGCAGTTTGAAATTTTATACATGAATTTGGGGAAGCAAAATGATTAAAATTTCAATGTTAATTCTTGTGTCAAAACAAATCGAAGGTTGTTATTAGGAGTGGCAAACGAGTGGGTCGAGTTGAATATGAGTCGATCAAAAATAAGTTAAATAAAAATGGGTAAAATACTTGACTCGATTCATATTTTATTAGGTAAAAACGAGTTACCCAATGGGTAATATGAGTATCCATATTTACCCATATTATTATAGGGATCACGTTAAAAACTTCAAAAGCAAAAAATACTCTTCACCCCTTATCCCCCAGCCCCCCCCCCCCCCCCCCAACAAAAAAAATACTTAGAACTTTCTAAATTTAACCTGCCCACCCCCACCCCCAACTCCAATGCCTCAATTGTATTTCCCCAACGCCTAAGAAATTATTATTTTTTATTTGTTCTTTTAAAAAAGAAATTAAATTTATTTTTTACTACTTTGATTACCCACACCACCACCACCCCGCGCACCCACCCTACTACAACTTGTTATTTATATAGAACAATGAAGGGACGATTCCTCTTTCCACGTGGAATTGTTTTGTGTTTTGATTTGAATGCACAAAAAGGAAAAAAGGGTAAAAAATACTTCTCAACTTTCATTTATAGCTCCGACATCTCTAAAGTTACTATATTACCCCTCTTTGGATAAAAACCCCTAATCTATTGAAATTACTCAAATTGTTTTTTAAAAAGTACAATCCAAATATAACCCAACTAACTATATTCAAATAAATATACTTATTTCCCAAATGTGTTGTCTGTTCAATCAAACTAAGACACTTAAATTGATAAGAAACAAATATTTTGTAAGAAAATATAGATATTTGAGTACAAATCTCTATTAAGAAAATATAGAGTAGTATATAAAATTTTAAAATGTACATATGTTAGGAGTAGAAAATGCAAATAACTCTCAAAAACCATGTAAGGTGTGTAATATATAGTAGTTAATTTTAGGTCTCTATCAACAACTTAGCTCAAACTAAAGCCAAAGGAGAAAAAAGAAACAAGTTTCGTCTCATTTACAAGGAGAAATTGACAAGTTGATCCGGTTTAAATCACAAATTTCTTGTAAAAATATCCTCGAATATATGTGGATTTATTGATCTATGAATGATACCTCTAAGGTATTCAAAATGCAGGTAATTAATACCGATCCTCTAACATTCAATTGGGTTGCTTTTTCAGATCTCGTTGATATTGCTTGTAGGTCATGTCTGTATAGGACAAAAATAAGCAAGACACATGATCAAGTTAGCTGAATACACATGAAAAGTCAAACATGCATGCAACAATTGAACACTGAAAAAAACAAGTATACTTTACCTTAAAGGAGTGAAATCATACAAAAATGCAAGTACTCGACGAAAGGGTCAACGGATGCCGTTACACATTTATTCCAAGGACAACATCAAACGTTACTCTTTCTGAGTAAACAATGATGTGCCTTGAGATGGTCATCGCTCGTCAAGGAAATTTGTAGTAGTAATGTGAAGGGGTTAAGTCTCTCACGATTCTTGCCTTAAAATCAACTAGTCAAAATAGCTACTATATTGTAGGAGTTGAAGAAATTTTCAATATAAACATTAGTAGGCATGCGTATGACTCAATTTTTTTAAAATGAAAATAAATATATTCAAACATTTATTCTGTTCATATATCTACTAAGAGAATCGAAAAGGCACTAAACAAAAAAGGCACCATATAGTCCAAAAAAAGTTATCCCAAAATTAGAGTATTTGAATATATTATTTATGTGATTATCCATCAAATACAATTTTCCTAATATTATTCTTCATCTTTATGCATAGTAATATTTATATATTCACCATCTTCTCACTGATCTCCGCACCCCCATAATCTTTCCTATATTTTCAATGGTAAATGTAAATATTTATGACCATTACCTAGAGATGGCAGTGGGGCGGATCGGGATGGATGCGGGGTGAGTTAAGCTTAATCTGCAAAACTTTTAGGAATAAATATCTAAATATACAACTTATTTTATCATATTTTCTAAATTCTCTATCATTTGAAAAAAATATAATATTCTCTACTCTCTCCAATTCTCAAATACATCATTTTACATGATGTATTGGTCGGATACATCATTTTACGTAATGTATCAGAACGTATGCATTGTATCGAGATGTTTGGTGATGTATTTGAAATCGAGACGCGATATGTTGGGACGTTGAGTGATGTATCCAAAACTGAGACGTGATGTATCAGAACTTTTTGGGATGTATCCGAATTCCACCAAATTTAAGGAATTTTTGTAATTTGGAAAAGAGTAGGGATAAGATGTAATTAGTTCTTAACACTATGACATTTGTGTAAAATTCCCAAAATTTTAAGCCGTTCCGCATAACATTTTTTTCATTTTCAACCCCACCCCGCATAATTTTTTTATTTTTTTTAATTAAGTTTGATACTAAAAATAAAATTCATAAAAATAAATTCATTTTCTCATTAAGTTGTATTAATTTAATAGGTAATGACTTGACATTTTATTTTTTGGAGGTCAATTAGGAAGCATGAAAGAAACCTTATTACTTTTGATTGAACCATTTTCATTTACTATCTTGAATATTTTAGTAACTTTAAAGGAGTTATCTTAATAAATAATGCTCTACCACTCTTATAATACGTAAACATATAGAATTAAGTTTGGACCCGTATAAAACCTCATAGACACGCAACCCGCCCACTCCGCATCTGCCCCGCCTCATTGCCATCCCTACCATTACTAGAAATAAAGATTTTTTTCGATTGCAAATTAATAAGAAATTTATGTTATAAAACATGATTCTTTCCTTCCATTCCCACCGAATCAACTCATTGGAAAAATGCATGATAAAAAATAGATTCTCATTAAAATACTCGAAGTAGCCGCTAAACATTTTTGTTTTTCTTATTGATTCAATAAAAAACTTATGGAAATAACCATGGAACATTTCTCAATGGAAAATTTCAATCAGAATAGTGTTCTTTTGGTAGTGGATACCCTTTGATGTTTCTCTGTATAATCCTATAGATATAGGTGTTGTACATACTTACTGCACAACTTAAAAGTTTGTTGGGTAGGAAGGAAATATTTTCTGAAAAATATTTTTCAATTTTTTTATGTTTGCCTAACTTAAATGTTTTGAAAAATATTTTTTAAATCAATTTATTTCTCTCAAATTTAAGGAAAATAACTTACCTAAAAAAATAAAGAAAACATTTTTTCAAAACTCTTTTTCAACCTTATACCTCAAATTTCCACCATAACTCAAGTCTCAGAAATCGATTTCAGATACTAATTCAAAATTCAATTTATGATTCTCAATTCAAGACCTGACTCCCAACCTCGATTCGAGACCCAACTCCCAAGTCTCTAATCAAATCGGGGTTGAATCTCAATTTGGGTGTTAGGTCCTGAATCGGGAGTAAAGATCGGGTCTAGAGTTGGGTGTCGAGATCGGGTCCCACATCAAATGTCAGGATCGTGTCACGTTTCAAAAGTTGGATCTCAATTCAGGTGTCTAGTCTTGGGTTCGAAAGTCAGAAGTCAAGTCTCAAATGGAGTGTCGGGGTTGGATCACTATCGATAGTCAAGGTTGTGTCTAGAATTTTGGTCAGGATCGGGTGTCAGGGTTGGGATTCGATTAAGAAGTCGGGTTCCTAAAAGGAAGTAGAGGTTGGGCCCTAAATTAGTCATCAGAGTCGGGTGTCGGGGTCTGATCTCAGGTTGGGTGTTGGAGTCGGGTCCCGATTCAGAAGTTAGAGTCAGTTCTCAAATAGTTTGCCAGGGTCGGATGCCAGAGTCTCCGATTCAAAATTTATATCCTTAATTGAGCGTCGTAATCAGGTCTCAATTTGGAAGTCGGTTCCCAAGTTGAGAGTCGGGATCAAATCTTGATTTGAAAGTCGGGTCCTGAGTAGAGAGTCGAAGTGGGATCCCAGTTTACTCGTCGGGGTAGTGTTTTGATTCGGGTATTATAGTCAAGTTTCGGATCGATATCCAAGGTTAGATCCTAGGTCAGGTGTTGGGTTCGGTTCCCAAATCGATCGTCGAGGTGGGATGTCGATTAAAAAATCGAATCCCAGGTCAGGTGTCACAGTTTGATCCTAGTTTGAAAATTGGGTCTCAGATCATAAGTTGGGGTCAGGTCCCGATTTGAAAGTCGAGTGCTAAGTTATGAGTCAAGATTGGGTCTTGAGTCAGGTGTTGGGGTTGGAACGTGATTTGAAAGTTGGGTCTCAAGTTGGGTCAAGGTCAGATCCCGATTTGAGTGTGAGGTCTCCGATCAGAATTCGAGGTTAGATCTTAGGTTGGGTATCGGGGTCAGTTCCCGACTGAAGTGTTGGGGTGGTGTTTTAAGTAAGGTGTTGGAGTTCGATTTCGTGTCGAGGTCGAGTCCCAAGTCAAGTGTAGTATTTCGGTCCTAAATCAATCGTCAAGGTCTTATGTCAGGGTCAAATTTCGGGTCAGATGTTAGGGTCTTGGGTCAAGAGTTGGTGTCGGGTCCCAATTTCAAAGTTTGGTTTTGGATCGAGAGTCAGGGTTTAATCTCGAGTTGGGTGTTGAGGTCGTATCCTAGTTCGGAAGTAGTAGGTGAATCCTAGTTTGTAAGTCAGATCTTAGGCAGTAGAGGGGATCAAATCTCGATTCAAATGTTGGATCTCTCATCGAGTGTTGGGTGTCGAGGCTGGGTCATGGTTTTTCAGTCGGGTCCCAATTTGAGTGTCGGGGTCAGATCTCAGATTCGTTGATGGGTCCATGTTTGGGTGTCGGAGTTGCAGTTAGATCGTAGTTTGATTGTCAGGTCCTGAATCGAGACTCGGGTTTGCTCTCGGTTTGAGAATTTGGGTCAGACTCTGAATCGGTCATCATGGTCACATCTCGGTTCGAATATCGGGGTTGAGTCTTAGATGGGTTATGAGGATTTTTTTCGTGTCAGAAAATATTTTCCTAAAAAGTATTTTCTACTCTATAGCAAAAAATAAAAGATGTTTTCTGGAAAATGTTTTTCATTCACCAACCAAACTCTAGAAAATATATTTTTCAAAAATATTTTCTACTCACCAACCCAACATGAGAAAATATATTAGAAATCAACTTATTTTTCAAAAAATATTCCTCGTACCTAACATACTAAATTTTTTTCTCGTCTACATTCTTGTTTCATATAGTTAATTTTAGCTTAATGAGGAAGTTATCTCTAAATTAAACGAAAAGTTTAGGTACCTTGAAATTAATTCAAGTTTTTCACTCCTTCAAATCAATCCATTGGAGTTTGAAATTTTCCTTCACTATGATCAATTTTTTTATTATCCCAATCTATTCCTACCTTGACCTCATGATGTTTTTTAAGTAATTGCCACCCACTACATATTCCCAAATAATTAAAAATAATCTACTTAATTAGATAAAATTACTAGTGTTCATTAATCTACTAATCTTGACAGTTGAACATATATAATTAATTAGTATTTGGATAACAATTAATTAAAGTCTACTTTTTGCTGAGGTCATTGGTCTTGCATACTTTTTGTAAATTATGTTTTATAAATTAACAAAATAATTATCTTGATCTCTAAGCCAAAGAAGTAGTCTTTTGAGTTGGTCTTAGTCTATAATCCATATTAATTACCTCATATAAACTTTTAAAAAAAAATGACACCTAGGAATTATTCAAGTGTAGAAAATCTAATTAGTGGTATAGTGTTAGTTGAACTTGTATTAAATCATTTATGAAAGTGGCCAACCATTTATTCCCTAATGAAAGTCCACTTCTTCAAAAACATTTTAAAAAAAGACTCAATTAATATTTGTTATATATATATACACACACACATCAAAGTCTACTAATTAATTTGAAGATTAAGAATGATACACCATTAATTTTGAGTCTTTTCTCTCAAGGTTCATGAATTAAAATGCCTTCTTAATTAGTTTTCATAAAAACCAAATAATTGAAGATTTGGTTATATATATAATCATCCAAGATATGATTAGAACCACTGTTCTGCAAGTTAATTTCAATTGTGTTATGTGCAAGAAATTCGTTCTTCAAGCCATTTCAAGACGTGAAGGTAATTCATATTTAACAAAGAAAAAAAATAAAGAAAAACAATTGTTTTATTTTTATTATTTGTCATGTTGATACGTTTACTTTAGATCTTGTGTTTTCTTATAGCTATGGACTATGGTATTTCATTTAGGAGTGGTTGAAGGGGAGATTATAACACCTTTGCTTCAGGCCTCCAAAAATTAGACGCCTCAAATATTCTTATTGGTATTTTTTTTATTGATGTTGATTTTAATGATTTTATTTCTCTTAGATAATATTGAAGTTAGTAGGAAAAAATAAAAAAGGTAAAAAATCTTTATAATTTTTTTTGTCTATTTTTATAATAAAATATTTTAAAATTTTGAATTAAACTATCCACTTCTTTATATTAATAACTAATTTTTATTTTTTGGCCAAAAACCTCTATTAGCTAGTGGTTAGTAAAACAAAACAAAACAAATATGTCTTACAAGAATTCAAAAAGTTAATAAAAAAAAAGCAATAAAAAGTTATGTCTTACAAGAATTCAATTTTTTTTAAAAAGTAAAATAAAATCTAGATGTTTATAAAACATCTACAATGAATTGTCTTGCAAATGCATGATTAACATCTTATTAGTTTGAATTGTTTTTTATTAGTATAATTAACAAAAATAACATTATTACATGGAGTTGAAGGTTTTATGTCATTTAAAGATATTACACTATAGAGAAAGAAAAGAGCATAAATCACTTACTAGAAAAAAAGTTTTAAGCCACTAATTTTGTTGTGTTATCTTTAATGTTGTTGTCACCCAATTATGTATAAATTTCATGGATTAGTGTCCTATTTTGATCGTCCCATTTAAGTAATATTCATCTCTTTTTTTTTTTTGCCTGAATAGTCAATATTAGACAATTTTTAGGCATAATAAGGGTGTTAAATTTATTGTTATATTAATAAATTGATGATTAAACTTTGTTTTTTTATGATACATAAAATTTATGTTTCAAATTTGAGCTTCTTTGGAGTAGATTTAGGTGTTTAGATTTGAAAAAAATAAAATTATTTGATAAAAACTTTCAGACTCATATGTCTAAAATTTCAGCCCCTTTTTACTCGTAGTTTAGTCATATATGCATATGATTGAAGTGCATATTGAAAAAAAAAATGATGTTAAATGAGTTTGTTAGATTTGTGTGATTTTGATAAATTGATGATTGTATTTTGTTCTCTATGATATATGATATGTTTCAAATTTGAGTTTATCTATAATATATTTGAGTATTAACTTGTGTGTTGAATTGTGAAATTTGAAGAGCAAATTTTTTTTTTTTCAGACATATATTTCAGTCATATATGACTAAGGCAAAGGCATACACTAAAAAATTTATACACACATAACTTAAAGTTTAATCAATTTTTACATGCACCTCAGTTAAAAATATCCAAACTTTTACCTTTGCATATCGTACTAAACATCACAAAGCCATATTTTCATACGCAAGTGACTGAATATCAAGCTTCAGATGCATGCAATTGTCTGGCTTCTTTCTCAAAATTCGTAAGATTGTAAATTAAAAACAAAAAATGAAATGAAGCAGGTATTAAAAGCGGATCGATATTCGTGCCCAAATATGCATGACTTCTTGGGCTAGTTATGCATGCAACTAATTTGTTATGAATTATTTGTTCAATAGGTATTGATTCTGTAAACATAAAAACTGGCCAGAGAAAATTAATAGTAATTGGGACAGTACGTCCAGAATTTCTTGTAAAGGAAATAAGAAAGATTGGAAAGGAGGTCGAAATCGTGGAAGTCACAGAACATAGAGAAACAACAACAACAACAACATCTTCGAGTAATAATGAAAATGGCGGAGAAGGAGATAATGGAAATTGTAATAACGTAAGGCGGTTGTCAAGAATGTGTAGAGAATGCCAGACTCGAGTAGGGGTTGAAGTTGGTTGTAGGTCTTATTGGTCTTGATCTACACACATATATATATTATTTATTTACTATGAATGGTTATGCGATGGAGTACTGGTTTGTTTTGAAAATTAATAAGTAACTGTTCTTGTTTTTATTTACTTTTTATTTATTATTTTTACTACTTTGAAATAATCAATATAGTTGCTAAAGAGTTTTTGTATGAAAAAAATTAATTTGACTCGATTAGTTGTTGAAGCATCTACCTATATATCAAGTATTTTGGTGAAACCAAAAAAATAATAATAATTGGAATTTCTAATTTTCCTTTCCACTTTCTCCTTCTTCTCTTCTCAGTTAGATTTTTTCTCTTAGATATATATTATAAGAGTTTGTTGAATTTTAAAAATATATTTACCTCTTTGAAATATCTTTAAACACAATGTCAAAAACATACCTCTAAGTGAAAAAAAGTTGGCATTTTTTTTATAATAAGAATATTTTATTTTGTTCTTGCTGAAACACAAAAATAGTGATTAGGTGTCTACTCCCAAAGGATTTGACAATGTCAATCAATAAAAAGTTAATTCCAAACAACCTCACATGAACAATGTCTTTTTTTGGTAAAGCTAAGATATTATACAAAATTTGTCTAAGTAAATTGGATTCCTTAATGATAGTAAAAACTAGAAATAGAAATTATTACAGGACAAATAATGGAATACCAATTTGGAGAAATTAAACTAGACATGACATAGCTTATACGTATCATTATTAATTTATCTTATAGTAGTTGAGTTACTCTTTTATGATAAACTATTTTCTTCTGCTTTCATAGGTGATTTCAAAATTCTAAGTTTATGAATTTCAGGAAATATATTTTTAATTTTTTTTTAAAAAAAGAGAAGAGTTTAATTAATAAAAGGGGGGTCGATCCCACATTGATTGTACGGATGCAATTCAGTTATTACCTTCTTCATCGATGAATCTATTATCCATGTTGTTATAATTGGGTTTTCCTATACAATTATTAAACATTTAACAAATATTTTAATCAGGGGCGGCTCAAACCCGTTGGTGGCCTAAGGCCAAAATTAAACTAGAGGCCTTAAAAAAAAATTAAAAAAATTATAAATATTTTTATTTTAAATCTATTTTTGTAGCTTTCTGAGATGCAAAGTTGTTAATAATTTTTGTGTAGTCAATCTCTTATAATAATTCTTTTTCAATCGATAATATAGCCAAACCACTTAATCTTTCTTGAGACATTGTTGATCTTAAATAAGATTTTATTATTTTTAATTTTGAAAAACTTCTTTCCGCTGAGGTGACTGTTACAGGAATATGAACATTATTCTATAAGCAATGTAAGCATTTGAAAAAGAATCAAGTCTTTTTATTTGATTGAGTATCTCAATTAGAGTATTGTCTTCTACTTTTATGATTTCCCTTAACACTTTTAATTCATAAAATAAGTCTAAACCGTCAATATCGGAGTGAGTATTCTGTTTTAAGGAACATTTAAGATTAAGACAATATTTTTTTAAATTCTCATCATTTAATGATCTCAATTTTTCCCACTAAATAGAAAACCAAAAATATTTTTATATACTTCAAATTGTTCAAATCTATTTTGAAGTGAAAAGATGGCTTGGTCTACTATGTATAAGAAGTAATCAACTCTAAATGATTCTTCAAGAGATCTTGTGATTTCATTATCAACATTCTCATCAAATTGTTTTTTTCTATAAATTACACGTTTTTTACGAAATTCAGGTTCTATATTCATTTCTAATGCAATTTTCTTAGCCGAAATCATAGCACTTGTAAATCCTTCTTCTCTATATGTTTTAAAAAAAGAAACTAAACATCTTAATTGATCTATAGCGACATCAATATGCATATCTTTTGATTGTAAGCTTTTGCTAATTGAATTTACAGCACATAATACATATCATACCAAATAGTCATACCCAATAAAAATTCAAAATTTTCAAGCTCAAGAATTGCTAAACAATTAGCTTCACTTTTAATTTTTGGATCATCACTAACTTCTTCTAATTTAAATAAACCATCTCTTATTTGTGGAGTTTGAAACCTTATTGCTTTAACACTTTCAATACGACTTTTCCACCGTGTTTGTGACAATGATTTAAGAGTTAAACTAGGTACACTATCTTTTAAAATTTTCCACCGCTTAGTAGACGAAGAAAATAGTGAATATATACGTTGTACCACTCCAAAGAATGATATAGCTTTCGTACAAGAATTAACCATATCACAAAGTACCAAATTTAAATTATGACAACCACATGGTGTATAAAATGATCTAGGATTTATATCAAGAAGTCTTTTTTGCACTCCTTGGTGTTTTCCCTTCATATTAGACCCGTTATCATATCTTTGTCCTCTTAAATTATCAATATCAAGTCCAATACATTTTATTTCATCTAAAATAACTTCAAAAATACCTTTTCCACTTGTATCATCCACTTTTAAGAATTCTAAGAAATATTCGGTTACATTTATTGAAATTACCGAAATATCTACACTCCATATTATAAAAGACATTTGGTCTTGATGACTTGTATCTGACGTGCAATCAAGTATGATACATAAATACTTTATTTTTATAACGTTTTCAATAATCTTGTTCTTAATTTCACTTGCCAATAAATTTATTAATTTATTTTTGTATATTATGTCCAAGATAATGATTATGAATTTCATCATGTTTGATTCGTCGAATATGTTCTTGCTTAATTGGATCAAATTCTGCAATCATTTCAATAAGACTCAAGAAGTTTCTGCTATTTTCTTGATATATTTTGTCATTTTTCTCCCTAAACGCCAAATTATTTTTTTCAAGAGTTTTTATGACAGAAATAATTCTTGACAATACGTTTTTCCAATGTTCTCTATCTCTATTAATTTGGTCTTGAATATTTTTATCGATTGTTTTATTATTACGCAATTTAAATTCTAAATCAATCCATGAACTCATATTAATAATATGTTGGTTAGTTGTTTCGATATTTCCAATCTCTACTACCTTCATTAGCTAACTTATTATTCTTTGCATTAAAGGTCGTATTAAATTACTTACAACAAAAACAGAATATCTTATTCAAATCTTTGGAATAAACTAACCATATTCTTTCATGTCTTTCTCCATTTGCCAACTTTTAAAAATAATATGTAGTAGAAAAGTGCCTTAAAAATTTATCCTTTGAAAAACATGTGTTGGTAATTCTAATTGGTCCCTTTTCTACTAATAAGTCTCTTAACTTTGTATCAACAATATTCCATTGATTAGGATCAAAGATATTTTTAGGAGTATGATTATTTAATTCATTTATAAGTTTTTGATTTTCTTGGAAATCTACATCCGACTTTTCACTAATTTTCTCTCCTTTTTTTTTTTTTTGGTTTATATCATTATCTAACTCAACTTCAACTAAGTTAGTGACTTGTTCTTCTAAAGAGCATTCCCCTATCTTTTTTGATTTAATTTTAACATTGTTTTCCAAAAATTTATCAAGAGCACCTTTTTGAGATTTTATCAAGTTATCGACTTTTCTTTTTCTTTTAAGTTTTGAATGACCAGATTCATATTTTCTAGTTGACATATTAAAATCTAACAAATATTTTAAACACTATTTACAATATCAAATAAAAAATATAATAAACATAAGACACAAAATAAAAATAATATTAGAAATTAGATTGATATTACCGGATTCAAGAACTATGAAGACTTGATTTTCGAAAATGAATTAGGCTGCTGCAATATATTTTTCTCCATATTTAAAATATAAACTATCAATAGAACAAGTAAATTCTTAAGCTTTGAATAAGAGAGATGTAAGATTAGAAAAGAGAAAGAGAGAAGAAATAGAAGAGAGGAAGAGAGGAGGATAAAATATATAAAAATAAAATTAGAAAAATAATAAGGTAAAAAAAAGAAGATAACTTGTACATTAAAAAAAAGTACACAGCTTTTTATTGGAAAGGAAAAAAGTAATTGTCATATCTATCACTTCATTAATGTCGTTTGCATTTGTTGTCTTAGTTCTAATTTTTTTTTTTAGTTTAATCCTACCTAATTAACTAAAAACTGGGGCCTCCTAAAATTGGGGGCCTAAGGCCAAGGACTTTTTTTATCCCTTACCAACTGCCCCTATATATATATATATTGCTTTTCTCTTTTTAGAAACAAGATTTCTAACAACTTAATTAGTTTTTAGTCCCCTTTCAATTGTTTTATGACTAGTATTGCTTAATTGAATTCACAATAGCTTTTCTATAAATTGTTCATGCACTAGGTGTTTGTGCCTATCGTGATGCGTATGCCCTTAACAAACTATGTATTTTAAAATCGATAAATAAAAAAAATGAACAAAACCAACAATAACCAAACCGATGGTTTTTTTTATTTGGTTTGGTTTAGTTTGATTTTAGATATTTAAATACCGATTAAATTTGTTTGATTTTGGTTTTAAAATAACCGATCCAAATCAAACCATGAACACCTCTATGTTCTCGGAGGAAGGGGAACAAATTTTTTTTTGACAAAAATAAAATAAAAAAATCATTGTTTAGTTATAGAAATTGATTATTTGATTATGATGTGTTATTCACATCAGATAGTAGGGAAAGCACAACTTGAAGGAGTTTAATTTAATAACTTGTTAGACTCAGTTTGTTTGAATGAAATCTCGTGAAGTTAGGTTGATTGAACATAAACCTTTGTGATTACATGTGTCTATTTGACTATTCGTTTTTTTTTATACTTAACATCAGTAAATTTTAGGCTAGATAGCCAAATATATACTTGTACTTACACGAGATTGTGTTCTCCTTGTAGAATTTTCACGTAAAGTATAGAGAAATCAATGATTAAATTGTTGAGTTACATGCTCCTTATATAGGAGAAGAGTCATATACTAGCTATACTAGGAGTCCTACTACAATACAAATATATTATATACATGAGTAGTACTACTACTATAACTCAAATACCTTATCCTAGTCGACTTTAGCCTTATACACGATACATTAACTTAGTCGTACATAATTTAGGATTCAGTAGTCTAGTCCTAGTGTGACTCTAACTCTAACTCGTCAGTCAACTTCATTGGACATGTTCCTATGATATGCTTCAATCATCAACTTCCTTCTTCTTCAACACTTCCCCTCAAGCTAGTGAGTGGAGAAACTGTAACTCCTAGCATGTTGTGAAACCCAACAAAGACCTGTTTTGTCAATGCTTTGGTATGAATATCAACTAGTTGATCCTTAGACCTCACAAACTGAGTAATAAGTTGTCCACTGGTCACCTTCTCACAGACAAAATGATATTCCATTTCAACATTTTTGGTTATAGCATGCATAACTGGATTAACTGTCATGTACAAGGCACTCAAGTTATCACAATACAATGTAGGAACATATCGATAGAACACCCCAAGGTCATGAAGTAGATACATGATCCATGTCATTTTTATTGCAATGGAGGCTAGTGCTCTATACTCAGTTTCAACATTCGATCAGGCTACTGTGATCTATTTCTTGGAAGTCCAAGAAATACAATTTGCACCTAGGTAGATGCTATAACATGTAGTTGATCTCCTAGTGGTGGTACAACCTCCCTAATCAACATATGAGTATCCATAAAATCTACATGGTGATTGTGAAATAATTCTGAGTCCAAAGTGTAGAGTATCATTAATGTACTTGAGAGTCCTTTTCACCCCTTGAAGATGTTCACTATTTAGACTTTGCATAAATTGGCTTGCTAAATTCACAGAATAAGTGATATCAGGTCTTGTGAGGGTCAGTACTGAAGACTCCCTACTATAATTCTGTATAAGGAGGCATCTACAAGACTTCCAACAACTTCATGTAAACCATGTTTTTGAGCCAAAAAAGTGGCTACAACCTTTGCCAATGTCATCTCTGTCTTGTCCAGTAGCTCAATAACATACTTACACTGACTTAAGTGAATTCCCCCTTCAAAATACTTAACCTCTACTCTTAGAAAGGAGTGTAAAGGGCCAAGATCTTTCATAGCAAACTCTTTCTCAAGTTGTAGAACTAACTCTAAGACATGTGATGAATTACTTCTTGTGACAATAATATCATCCACATATAACAAGAGAGATATTGTGCCTTTGTGCGTTTGCAAAGTAAATAAGGAAGGGTCAACCATAATACAAATGAAACCAAGGTGTAAAAGATGCATGCTAAACCTATCAAACCAGACTCTTGGTGCTTGTTTAAGAATATACAATGCCTTTTTAAGTAGACACAAGCTGAGGATACTTGGATCAATAAATACAGGAGGTTGACTCATGTACACCTCCTCTTGTAGGAAACCATGTAGAAAGGCATTTTTGACATCTAGTTATCTAAATTCCCACTTTGAGCAGATAGCAATGGACAGAACCACCTTAATAGTTGTGGCTTTGACCACAGGGATACACGTTTCTTCAAAATCTATCCCTTTGAGCTGCGAGAATCCCCTAGCGACAAGTTTGGCCTTGTATCTATCTATTATTTCATCAGCCTATAATTTTGTCTTAAACACCCATTTTGAACCAACCAAGTTCATACCAAGATATTTGGGCACCAATATCCATGTCTTGTTAGTATGTAAATTATTGATTTCCTCCCGCATTGTTTCAAGCCAATGAGGTGACCTTAATGCTTCTTTAGTAATATTTGGTTCCCGCAAAATTTCTTTACTGGTGCGAGCAACAAGTGATATGTGATGTTCCCTCGCCTTGTGTCTGGTGATCATATGATACCCTTGTGGTGTAGGAAGTATCCCAACTAGTAAATCCACTAAAGTAGTTGATTGGAGTGTAGTATCGTCAGGTTGGTAATCAACTGGTGCATCAACTACAGTAGTTGATTGAAGTGTAGTATCTTCAGGTTGATGATGCTCATTGACTGGACCTGTAAGTGCAACTAGTTACTCACTGCCACTAGTGGATCCAAAATTTGCAGTTGGAGTCTCAATACTGTTGTATGGATCAACACTTTCAACTTGTGCCTCATGACCATCATTTGATAACATCTATGTCCTTGTAAAGGGATGATAACATTTATATCCTTTGTGTAAGCTGTTGTACCCTGTGAACACACAAGGGTAAGTCTTTGGACTGAACTTGTTGCTACCCTTGATATGTGGAAAACATCGACACCCAAACACCTTTAGGCTGTTATAATAAGGTTGCTCTCAATACAACTTAACAAATGGAGTCACCATCTTTAGGACTGAGGAGGGAACTCTATTAATGAGGAACACTGCAGTGAGGAAAACCTCAACCCATAGAAACAAAGGTAGGTTAGCATGGAGTAGTAGATTTAAGCCAGTCTCCACAATATGCTTATGTTTTCTTTCTGAAACTCCATTTTGTTCAGGTGTGTTAGGATATGAAATATGTTTCATAATGCAACAATCTTCCAAATGCTTGATGAAGTCTGTTTTGATAAACTAACCACCTCCATAACACTGAAATATCTTAATTTCTTTAGAAAATTATTTTTCCATTATTTTCTGGAATATTACAAAGACCTCAAAAAATTCAGATTTCCTTTTCAGTGGATAAATCCATGTATATCTTGCGTGATCATCTACAAAAAAGACATAATATTTCATATGTTAAGAAGATTCAATAGGAGCATGTCCCTACAAGTCACAATGAATTTTCAATAAAGGTTCCTTTTCAATTTTATTTCTCAAACCAAATGAAAGTTACAATTCTTGCCCATTTGGCAACTAGAACAAACAGTGGGCACATTTTACTCCAACTACTAACATTGATGCAACTATTACTACCCAATGAGAAAAACCACTATTTATACTAAGGACATAAAGAAGAAATTTTCTTTTATAATTTTACCTTTAATGAGATAAGGCTTTGTTTGGTTGCCTTATTTTGTGAATTCTTGGATTTAAGAGATGACCATTTGCACACAGTCTCTTTTCTCCATCCTTTTCACTTTATGGTGTAACACCTCAGATTCAGAGAAGAGAGAATATTCATTTCCTTAGCCAACTTGACAAAGTAGGGTATGAGCGCCAAATCACTTGGCAATCCTCCAAGTGGAACCCCCCTCGCCTTTGGTCTGATTTCAGCGTCCAGTGTTCTGTAAATTTCGGTGAGCTAAAGGCTCACTTGGTGAGTCGTCGAGTGGCCTTTGGCGAGCTCTAACGTGAGTTATTTTAAGGTTTTAAGTTAGGGTCTTAAAAGTCTTTTCAGATTATTTTAATTCTATACTATTTCGTTTTGACCTTCATCTAAAGATGTATATAAGCATTTTCCCCCAAATTTCCCCAACTTTAAAACCATTCTCTCAAGAATATAAAAGAAGATGAAATCTCTTCCTCCCAAATATTTCTCTCTCTAGGAACTTGAAGAAGAAGGGTTCGATCTAGGGTTTCAAGGCAAGCCTCCATTTTCACCATTGAAGATAAACATTTGGCTTTGAGGTCTGATAGTTTTCATCCATGGATTCCTTCCATCCATGGAGTTTCCAATTTCTCCAATTTTCAAAGTAGAAATCCTCAATTGAGTTAGGGTTTTTCATCTATGTTGTGAGTTCTTTTAATTATTGATTTAATTAATTGATTTCTAATCTTCTATGTATGAATTGAGTTAATCTCACAAATTTATGATGTTCCCCTTATGAACCCATGAAATCCCCATATTTTCCAAACTATGATCATATGATGAGAGGTCTTGATTATGAAGTAAGTGTTTTATGAAATCAAGCATCATGAAGTGATCAAATCACATAAATTTATGACGAAATCTATGTAAATCTTCTAAGGATGCTTTGAGAGTAAAGTATCAATGATGGTGTTGTTGTTGTGTTATTGAAATGATTTTTTCATAAACGCATGAAAGCATGATTGTGAAAGGTTTTCTCACATAGTAAGGATTCTAAGGTTGAAAAGTCTTCTCACCTAATTGAATCAAAAGATAAAGAGCTATCCTAATGAAACCTAGCTTGGATTGGTTAATGAATGATACCTTTCCACGGATGACTTATGACTTAGCTTGGATTGACAAGATGACGAGCCCTTCTATGGATAATAAGAACAAATAAAAAATGACTATTCCATTGGATTTATGATTAGCAGCGAGAGGATATTGAGATGGAATCTCTCCCGTTAGTAGAGGCCGGGTTTTAGTAGCAATCTCCTTATCCCTTAACTATGTGGCCCAATTAGGATGATTATCTAGATAGACATTAGCTAGTGGAACAACTTAAGCTAGAAATTCATGGTCCTTACCTTGGCAAGTAAGACAACCCTTTTTGGCGTGGGAGACACTGGGGATCATGTTATAGCTTACATGATCTCTATGTAGGTTAAGGCTACTTCTCACATTAATAATGAACTAAGGTTACTTCAAGAAGTATCTCAGAACTGTTCAAGGTTCTAAAGATGTTAGCTTACATCGACCATGTTTTATGAATTATGTTTTCTAACTCTTATTATGTCATGTTTTAGGTTGGTCAATTACGTGTCATGAAATATCCCATTTTAGCATGATTTAAATGTATTATGCATGGCTATCATACTTGGTATATTGTTTTGTACTAACACATACTCTTGCCTATATTTTTTCCAAATATAGGGTCCGATATTCAGGGTTCTCAGTTTCATGGTTAGAGGTTAACTTGGTAGATTCCCGAGGTTTGGTGAGTCCTCATGCTTCGAGGACGGACTTTCACTGTTCTTCGTCTTCTTCTTATTTTCAGTTTTGAACATGATGTATGGGCTAGATCCAATTTCATTCTATTGTATTAGATGGCTATTGAGACAAGTGTTTAGACTTCCGCTTTCTTTTATAAAAATGTTTTGGACTTGAAATGTTGTTTTTACTTCTAATGTTATATTTCTGTCCACAATTTGGACTCATTTAGGGCTATATTTTGATAGAATTAGTGTCCTCAAATGCATATTTTGTCTCAATATCTGATGAAAATCCTTAAGTTTCAGGTATTTGGAGTTTGAGGCAAAGCATGGACACTACTTGGCAATAAGGAACAACGCGACTGAAAAGAACGAATAAATGAAATCGCCGAGCCCAATTGACGAGTCACCAATCGGCCTGTAGATTGCCTTTTCTTTCATTGCGCTGAGCCCTGAAGGAAAACATTAAGTTGGCGATGAAATGGAGCAGTTAGCGTGTCGCCGAACAGTTTCGCGAAGCAGTACCATATCGCCCAATGACTCAACATGTGAAGAGGCTAAAGGCTAAAGCAGGAAGGTGATGAAATCGACCAAACAGCGGATCGCCGAATGTATCGACGATCCCGACTAACTTCGCCGAAGGGTCCTTCGCAGCACATTTTCAAACACTATAAATACTTGTTTAAATTTCTAGCTTAGCATCATATCATTATTATTATTAGAACTTTTTACAGTTGTTGAGAGAATCCAAGTTTTAGAGGGTTTTGGAGACTTTGTTCTAAGACCTTGAAGATTCAAAGGGTTTCAACTCCAAGAAATTGGACTTGGGTCTCGAAGATTCTTCACTCTTGATGTGTTTTAAGACTTAATACTTCATACCCAGTTGATGGAAACTGATATTGGTATAAATTTTTATCTCTTTTACATGTCTAGCTAAAACCCCAATTCTTAGGGTGTGATTTTGTGAATATGGGTTAGATTATCTGCTGGGTCTTGCTTGTTGATGGTTTATTTGTTGTTTAAATGTGATTTTGTTTGTAGTTGTGTATGAACTTAATGGAGTTGTAGTTGCAAATACGATTTCATCTTAGTGTTTTCAGCTTGCTCGAGAGAGAGAGGTCGTAAAACTAAGACTACTAAATTGATAGCCGGTGGTATTGGGTCAACATGGGTTCAACTCGAGAGAGTGAATTCTAGTTCTTCTCCTACACATTCAGCTCGAGAGAGTGAATGGGCTAAGGCGGAGGCTGTGCTTAAAGCGGCAACTCGGTGTTCGAGAGAAATCGAGTCAATTCAGGGTAAGTTGCTCGAGAGAAAATTTACCCCCACTATAGTCTAGCCTAGTCACAAATACTCAACAATTTACTATCAAAAGCATGTACCCAATAGTTTAGTTTATCACGTATTCCTATTACATCCCAAAAATCTCGTCTCTCTATCTAGGTTTCGTATATTTTTGTTGTTTGTAGTTGTTAATTAATACAAAAACCCCCCATTGATAATTTACTTGTGTTACCCTTTTTAGATTTAGTATGTTTATATTCAATAATGTCTATAACTATGACTAATAAGAACTAAATTTTATTTTTCTATTAATTCTCAAAACCACTCCCTTGGGACTCGACCCCAACCCTTGGTTGAGTTACTTTACTATTGTACAATCGTAGACACTCGAATTGGAAGTTGTGTCTTGAATACACAAACATCAAAATGGCGCCGCTTTCGGGGAGTGGTGTTAATTGAGACTTTGTAGTTAAGTAAATTTTTTTTGTTTTTCTTAGTTGTAGTTCTACTTACTTAAATTCTAGTTTTGTTTTGTTGGTTGTGTGACTATTTCAGGAAAAATGAGTGAGAACGAAAGCTATGGGTATCAAACGGATCACCCTCACCTGAAATTGTTGAATCTTAGGGACAATCTCCTAACGTTCAAGGAAGTAGGGGATGAGACCATTCAAAAAATGTGGCTAAAATTTCAAGCAGTGCTTCAACCATGCCCAACTCATGGGATGACCGATAAAGTGCTACTAGAGTTCTTCTATAGCGGTCTTGGACCCGAAAATAGAAGTACCACTAGCCAACTTTTCACTGGTGGTTTGCTACACCAACCCTACGAAGAAGTGGCCAAACTCCTTAATAGCATGGTTGAAACAAACAAGAAAATCAAAAAGCAACAAGAATGGGATGTATTGGTGACTCAAGTGAATTTCTTCTCCAAAAGAGTCATGGAATTAGAGGCAAAGTCCACGAAAAATGACAAGCACTTCTCCCTTCGTGAGTGTAAAAAGGGGAAGAAGCAGGGGGGTGGACAAAATGACGAAGTCCTCTCCCTCATTCAACACAAGATCAAAGAACAAGATAAGGTGTAGAAAGAGATAAAAGAGAACATCAAAATGCTGAATCAAACGACAACCTCCAATTCCATGGTAATTCAGCTATAAGATGCCCAGATAAACCAATTAATATCAGGTCGCTATCCACCGTTTGTTGAGGAGTCACCTAGTTACACTATGGCCGACTCCGAAGATGAGGACTAGGTGTTAACTTGCGTCGTGCCATGACATTAAATAAGACATTGTTTGGGAGGCAACCCAAAACTCTTTATTGCTTTCTATTTGTGTTTTGGTAAAATAATGGTGTGTTGTTTGAACATGTTGAAGTGCGGAAAGTATTCGAAAAAGTACAAGGTGGGGAGCAACAGTTCCAGTCGGTGAGTCGCCGAAGAGATCGGCGACTCCGACCTAATCCGCTATTTGACTCAAGACATCTTCAATTTGGAGTCTGTAAACTCGGTGAGCCTCGAAAATTATTGGCGAATCGCCAACTATGTCGGCGATCTCGATGGAAACCGTCGTTGAGAACCCCATGCTCACTGAAGGTTCTGTAAAACTCGATGAGGCAAGTGAACACTAGGCGAAACACTGAGAGGATAGGCTAGCTAGACTAATGTCGCCAACTGGGCGAAAACTGGACGATTTTGCAAGCAAAAGGTTTAAAAGTTGCAAACTCATTCACTCTCCCACACTTTTTATTTGGCTAAACTCACACCTGCACCCTAGTTCTATATTTCTTACATTTTTAGAGTATTATTAGTTCTGATTTGTGCTCAGGATTAGATTACCTTACCGCTTAACATTTCAATCTTCTCTTTGTCGACACCAAAGGTTGGTTTTCCTTACCCCGAGTTTATTTTATCAAAATTTATACTCATTTGCAATAGCTTGATCTTGTTGAAGTTTTTTGATCCTGCCTGATATGAGTAGATTGTTTACATGCATGATTTAATTTGATAATCTTGCTCGAGTAGTTGTGACTGTTGAGTTCCCGAAATTGCATGCCTTAAACTGGATTAAAATTCGAGGGGTTGTGCTTTGATGTTATGGGTTCTACCTTAATTATACTGGCGCGTGCTTTGATTTTGTTTTCGTGGGTTACAGGATTGAATTCGAGAAGTTGGGTTGAAAGTAGGCATATTGGACCGTTTGACGAGCTGCGTCAAACTCGACAAACCACTCAACGGTTCGCCTAATGTCCCTATCTCGCTTTTGATTTCGTGCTTTATTTGATGATTGATTTTGTAACTTTCGGCGAGAAGATGGATGTCGCCAAAAGCATTTGACGACTTACCGAAAGCCTTTTCTTTCTCCCTTTTATCTACACCCCTTAATCTTTGTGCACTGGAACTTTCGGCGAGCTTATCCTTGTTCACCGACAGCTAACGACGACACGCCGAGTGGTTTTCCCATAGCCTATTTGTTGCATTTTGAGCTAATCCCTTCGGCGAGCTTGATCTAGCTCACCCAAAAAATTTGGCGAGTCTGTCTGAAATTGTGTTGATGCCCTTTTGTTTAAGCTTCTCTAACTTCTCTTCGAGATTTCGCAGACATGACTAAATCTAAAGCTGCTGAAAGAAAAACTACATATCAGGAGAAGTCCAAAGGGAATGCGATAAATGAGGATGCAATTACGTCGCAAGGAAAAGCTTCGAAACTAGCCACAACTAATGGGAAAAAAGGGCAAGAGACCCACTTCTGCTAGGAAAACCATTACCCTGGACCCTAATATTCCTTCATGGGCCAGGGAATTTTGCAGAGCGGTGCATGTCTTTCTGGCAGACTCACACTCAACAGACCTTGGTGAATCAGGAACTGCTGTGCCCCTGAGGTGACCTCGGGCACTGATACCCAGATAGATAGAGAGACTGCATAGACAAGATCCCCTCTTTACCTCCCTCTTTGTCTTACTTTCTTTCACTTTTTGGATACTTTACTTCATTTGCATTTGAGGACAAATAGTTTTTTATTTATGGTGGGGTGAGGCCCACCTTCTGTGTGAATATTGATGTTTGTGTTTTGTTTATAAATTTTGGGTTGTTGTGTTTAAAATTGTGTCTTATACTGCTTTCGTGGAAGGTTTGAACTTGTGGCTTCTTTTGCTTTATATTGCAAAGGATTTTTGCAAATGATTTTGACCCTTTTAAAATTGCCACCTCTTGTATGTGTTGAATATGGCTGTTCTTACGTAAATTTGAGTATCGATTTTGATCAATACCGATGATTTAAATAATGCTCATAATCGAACAAACATGAATGTGCGGCTACAATGAGGCCAAATGAAGTTGCATAGAAAATATGTGAACTCTTTGCATCTCGTTGTGACTAGCGAATTATTAAATTGAGTCTCTTGTGATGATTGTTGCACACTAGCGAAAGTGTGAAGTCTTGTTTGACTTTAGTGTCGATGCCTTGTGTGATGAGCTTAGTGTGAACCATACATGACAACACCTAGAATTTTCCCCGTTGGTCCGATCGACTAAGTAAGGCTATCTTTTGATATGATCTTAGGCAACTTCGAAGAGTGTGAGCCAATTTGACATATACCTCTTTTGTGGCCTAACTTGTGAGTGTGTGTGAACCTCTTTTGAACATCCCCTGAGCCTTACCTTTCTTTGGAAGAAACTTGATGAAAACAATGACCTTTCTTTATCCATCACCCATAATCCTCATGAAGTTGTGGTTTGTTTAAATAGCCAACTTAGGCCAAAAGCCTAAGTTGGGGTGTGGTGAAAAAATAAGTCAAATCAAGAAATACAAGAAAGTCCCTTCTACCCGTGATTTTGTGAAAAATGTAACCCCTCCATACAAAAATAAAATAAAAAAAATGAAAAAGTTGTGGAAGTGAATAATAGGACTACTTGTAAGCATAAATGAGAATGATGAAAAAAGATGAAAGGGAGTGTTATTCAACCTTTGTTTCATGAGGACTATAGCCACTGAGCCTAAATAACCATACCTTTGCAGTCAGCCCCATTACAAGCCTTGAAAGACCTTTGTGATCTTGAGTGAGCTGAAGCAAGTGTTGATTGGAAAATACGGGCAAACCTATGGGTGAAATTATGCGTTGTGTTCATCTTTGTGAGTATGAGCGTTGCATTTGATTCCGAAGCTTTAAACTGTGAACCATTGTGTGAATATGAAATCATTCTTTGTGTGAGGGCATTTGAACACTTTTGTTGAGCTTGACCTTGCATTTGAAGCAAGTATTGTGAGCATGAGATTCTTCGATATTGGTGAGTCACAACTTGAATTTTTGAGTGCACAATTGATCTTTGCATGAGTAAAGTGAGTCTTGTTGTGTGCATTCATGATTGATTCTTGTGTAGCACTGTTTGAGACACCTTTTTTGAACAGCTAAACTCGAGTTGCTTGAGGACAAGCAAAAGTTTAAGTTGGGGTGTTGATGAGTCCACAATTTGGACTCATTTAGGGCTATCTTTTGATAGAATTAGTGTCCTCAAATGCATATTCTGTCTCAATATTTGATGAAAATCCTTAAGTTTCAGGTATTTGGAGTTTGAGGCAAAGCATGTACACTACTTGGCAAGAAGGAACAAGGAGGCTGAAATGAACGAAGAAATGAAGGCCTGAAGAATGCCGAGCCCAATTGACGAGTCTCCGATCGGCCTGGAGATCGTTTTTTCTTCCAGTGCACTGAGCCCTGAAGGAAAAGGTCAAGTTGGCGATGAAATGGAGCAGTCGGCGCGTCGCCGAACAGTTCTGCGAAGCAGTACCATATCGCCCAATGACTCAAAACGTGAAGATGCTAAAGGCTAAAGCATGAAGGCAATGAAATCGACCAAACGGCGAATCGCCGAATGTATCGGCGATCCCGACTAACTTTGCCAAAGGGTCCTTTGCATCATATTTTCAAACACTATAAACACTTGTTTAAATTTCTAGCTTAGCATCATATCACTATTATTATTAGAACTTTTTACAGTTTTTGAGAGAGTCTAAGTTTTAGAGAGTTTTGGAGACTTTGTTCTAAGACCTTGAAAATTCAAAGGGTTTCAACTCCAAGAAATTGGACTTGGGTCTCGAAGATTCTTCACTCTTGACTTGTTTTAAGACTTAATCCTTCATACCCAGTTGATGGAAACTGATATTGGTATAAATTTTTATCTCTTTTACATGTCTAGCTAAAACCCCAATTCTTAGGGTGTGATTTTGTGAATATGGGTTAGATTATCTGTTGGGTCTTGCTTGTTGATGGTTTATTTGTTGTTTAAATGTGATTTCGTTTAGTAGTTGTGTATGAACTTAATGGAGTTGTAGTTGCAAATACGATTTCATCTTAGTGTTTTCAGCTTGCTCGAGAGAGAGGTCGTAAAACTAAGACTACTAAATTGATAGCCGGTGGTATTGGGTCGACATTGGTTAAGCTCGAGAGAGTGAATTCTAGTCCTTCTCCCACACATTCAGCTCGAGAGAGTGAATGGGCTAAGGCGGAGGCTGTGCTTAAAGCGGCAACTCGGTGTTCAAGAGAAACCGAGTCGATTTGGGGTAAGTTGCTCGAGAGAGAATTTACCCCCACTATAGTCTAGCCTAGTCACAAATACTCAACAATTTACTATAAAAAACATGTACCTGACAATTTAGTTTATCTCGTAGTCCTATCACATCCCAAGAATCTCGTCTCTCTATCTAGTTTTCGTATATTTTTGTTGTTTGTAGTTGTTAATTAATACAAAAACCCCCATTGATAATTGACGCTTGCGTCATCCCCTTTAGATTTAGTATGTTTATATTCAATAATGTCTAAAGCTATGACTAATAAGAACTAAATTTTATTTTTCTATTAATTCTCAAAACCACTCCCTTGGGACTCGACCCCAACCCTTGGTTGGGTAACTTTACTATTGTACGATCGTAGACACTCGAATTGGAAATTGTGTCTTGATTACGCAAACAACAGTTATGAATGCTAAATGGATTGTATGGGGCCTCTCGGGGTCCTTTACGCTATGTTACATCTAGGTGTACCCTTGAGTCGTGACAAACTTGGTAATCAAAGCATAAGGTTTAGAATGGTCCTAGGATTATCATAAGCCACGTTAAGTAGAGTCTTGTTCGTGAGTGTGTAGTGCGCCACATTTATGAATGAGAGGCTACAAGATGTTTAGAAAACTCCACTTCTTTCATTACACTAAATTCGTGCGATAGAGTTTTACTCTATAACGTCTCTCTCCTAATCCTTATTTGATACTCTACAGGACATGGCTACTCGAAGAGCTTATGCTAGAAGGAATGTGAAGGAAAATGTTGAACAAAATGTTCCTCCTCAAGCTTCTCAAGCTCCGGTCGACCCTTTGGCCGAGCAAGTGACTAATGCGGAGTTTAGGGCTGCTTTTCAAGTATTGGCTCAAGCCGTGACGACCCAAGACAATAGGGAGGTTGTGGTTCCTGTAAACTCAAATGTAGGTACGCCGGCATCTAGAGTAAGGGACTTCATTAGGATGAACCCTCAGGATTTCCACGGTTCTAAGATTGAGGAATATCCTCAAGAGTTCATCGATGAGGTCTACAAGGTATTGATGATCATGGGAGTGACGCCGGTGGAAAAGGCAGATTTGGATGCCTATCAACTTAAGGGTGTTGCTCAAGTATTGTATAACCAATAGAAAAAAGAGATCGGAAGATGCGGGTCCTTTTGATTGGGAGAAGTTTAAGGTTGCCTTTCTTGATAGGTTCTTTCTCCTTGAGATGAGGGAAATAAAGGTGCTTGAGTTCATTAATCTTCCTTAATGAAGTGTGAGTGTGAGGGAATATTCTTTGAAGTTCACACAATTGTCTAAATATGCCCCTAAATGGTTGTCGATCATAGGGCAATGATGAGTAAGTTCGTTTCGGGTGTGTCCGAAATGGTGGTTAACGAGTGTCGTACCTCCATGATCATCAATGACATGGACATCTCTCGTCTCATGGTTTTATGCACAACATATCAAAGAGGAGAAAGTTAAGGAAATATCTAGAGAGACAAATAGGGCAAAAATCAGTGATGGTAATTTCTCTCATGCAAGGTCCGATGGACGTGGGTGTCCTAGATTTTGACAAAGGTTTTCCGATCTAGGTTCCTCCAATGATCCTTCTAAGTTCAACAAATATAGGGTGTCTAACCCGATGCCTCAAGGAGGGAATGGTAGTGGGTCTTCATTGCCTATGGCTACTTGTACTAGGTGTGGAAAGAAACATGAGGGTAAATTCTTAGTTGGCATGGATGGTTGCTTCAGTTGTGGTAAAAATGGGAACAAGATGAGGGATTGACCAATACTTATGACTAAAGGAAGAGAAGGCAGGCAAGTTCCTCCTAGTGGCTTGGTTTCCAATGCTTCCAAGCAAAACTGATTTTATGTATTTCAGATTCGCGGTGAGCAAGAGGGTTCTCCCGATATGGTCACCTGTATGTTGAAAGTCTTCCAATTTGATGTTTATGCTTTACTTGATCCCGGTGCTACCTTGTCTTTTGTGATGCCATATGTGACTATGAGGTTTAATATTTTTCCAGATGTGTTGTTAGATCCTTTTTCTGTCTCTACTCCTGTTGGTGATTCTATTGTGACTAAGAGGGTCTATAGAAAGTGTCCCGTTTCCTTACCCCATAGAGTTACTCTTGTTGACTTGGTAGAGCTTGATAAGCTAGATTTTGATGTTATCTTTGGTATGTATTGGTTGCACTCTTGTTATACTTTTATTGATTATAGAACTCGTGTAGTCAAGTTTCAGTTTCTGAATGAGCCTGTCCTATAGTGGAAGGGGGAAAATTCTATGCCTAAGGGTCAATTTGTCTCTTGTCTTAAAGCTAGAAAGATGATTTCTAAAGGTTTCATGTACCATCTATTTAGGGTGAGAGATATAGATTCTGAAACCCGTACTCTTGAGTTGGTCCCCGTTGTGAATGAGTGTTCGGAAGTGTTCCCAGATAATTTACCCGGTGTTCCTCCCGAAAGGGAAATAGACTTCGGTATTGACCTTCTCCCAGATATGCAACCTATCGCTATTCCTCATTATAGAATGGCTCCGGCAGAACTTAAGGAATTGAAAGAGCAATTGAAAGATTTGTTGGATAAGGGCTTCATCCGACCAAGTATATCCCCATGGGGTGCCCCAGTTTTGTTTGTTAGAAAGAAAGATGGTTTTCTTCGTATGTGTATTTACTATCGTCAGTTGAACAAGGTGACCATTAAGAATAGGTATCCTCTTCCAAGGATTGATGATTTGTTTGACCAACTCCAAGGGGCAAGTTACTTCTCTAAGATTGATCTTCGGTCGGGTTATCACCAATTGAGGGTAAAAGAAGATGACATTCCAAAGATGAATTTTCAAACTCGGTATGGTCATTACGAGTTTTTTGTGATGTCGTTTGGTTTGACTAATGCTCCGGTGGCATTTATGGATTTGATGAATAGAGTGTTTAGACAATATCTTTACAGGTTTGTGATTGTGTTCATTGATGATATATTGATCTATTCGAGAAATGAGGATGAGCATATTAATCACTTGAGGACTGTGTTCAAAATTCTCAAGGACCAACAACTTTTTGCAAAGTTTAGTAAATGTAAGTTTTGGCTAAGGTATGTAGCTTTTCTTGGTCATATTGTTTCAAGCAAGGGTATCGAGGTAGATCCTATTAAGACGGATGCGATCAAGAGTTGGCCTAGACCTCTATCCCTTTCGAATATTAGAAGCTTCTTGGGTTTAGCCGGTTACTACAGAAGGTTTGTTGAGGGATTTTCTTCTATTGCCTCTCCTTAGACGACTTTGACTAAAAAAAAAGCTAAGTTCATATGGTCCGAAGCATGTGAAGAAAGTTTTCAAGAATTAAAGGCTAGACTTACTTTCGCTCCGGTGTTGACTTTACCGAAAGGAACAGATGAATTTGTGGTTTATTGTGATGCCTCAAGAATTGGGCTAGGATGTGTGCTTATGCAAAATAGGAAAGTTATTGCCTATGCTTCAAGGCAACTTAAGATTCATGAGAAAAATTATCCTACCCATGACCTTGATTTAGCGGCAGTTGTTTTTGCCTTAAAGATTTGGAGGCATTATTTGTATGGTGTTTATGTGGATGTTTTAACCGACCATAATAGTTTGCAATATGTGTTTAGTCATAAGAGTCTAAATCTTCACCAAAGAAGGTGGCTTGAATTATTAAAAGATTATGATATGATTATTCTCTATCACCCGGTAAGACGAATATGGTGACGGATGCTCTTAGTCATTTATCTATGGGTAGTGTTGCTCATATTGAAGAGGAAAATAAAGACTTGGTTTGAGATGTTCATAGATTGGCCCGGTTGGGTGTCCAATTAGTGGACTCTACCATGGGTGGTGTTATGGTTCACAGTGGTTCAAAATCGTCTTTTGTGGTGGATGTGAAAGCCAAGCAAGGTCTTTATCTATATTGGTTGAATTGAAAAAAAATGGTGCTTAAGAAGGTTGTTGAGGCTTTCTCCCAAGGGGGAGATGGTGTGCTTAGATATCAAGGTCGGTTGTGTATTCCTAATGTTGATGACTTGAGGGAACATATCTTGTCAGAAGCCCATAGTTCTCGGTATTCCATTCACCCGGGAGCCACCAAGATGTACCGTGAATAGTGGGAGATCTATTGGTGGAATGGGATGACGAAGGATATTGCGGAATTTGTGGCTAAATGTCCTAATTTCCAACAAGTGAAAGTTGAACATAAAAAACCGAGAGGTTTGTCCCAAGACATTGGTATTCCAACTTGGAAGTGGGAATATTTGAATATGGACTTCATAGTAGGGTTGCCACGTACTCGGCGACAACATGACTCGATTTAGGTTATAGTAGATCAAATAACAAAATCGGCTCATTTAATTCTCGTTAAGGTTTCCTCTTCGGTGGAAGATTATGCTAATTTGTATGTGAGGGAAATGGTAAAGTTGCATGGAGTGCCTTTATCCATTATCTCCGATCGTGGTATTCAATTCACTTCTCAGTTTTGAAAATCTTTCCAAAAGAGGCTTGGTACTCGTGTTAAGCTTAGTACGACCTTTCATCCCCAAACCGATGGGCAAGTGGAGCGTACCATCTAAACTTTGGAAGACATGTTGAGAGCTTGTATGATTGATTTTAAGGGTAATTGGGATGACCATTTTCCGTTAATTGAGTTTTCTTATAACAATAACTATCACTTGAGTATTGGTATGGTTCCATTTGAGGCATTGTATAGAAGGAGGTGTAGATCTCCTATAAGTTGGTTTGAGGTGGGTGAGGTGGCCCTAATAGGTCTTGAATTAGTACAAGAGGCTATGGAGAAAGTTCAACTTATTAGAGAAAGGTTGAAAACGACTCAAAGTCGACAAAAGTCATATGCCGATGTTAGAAGAAGAGATCTTGAATTTGATGTGCATTATTGGGTTTACTTGAAAATCTCACACATGAAAGGTGTAATGAGGTTTGGTAAGAAAGGGAAGCTTAGTCCCCGTTTTGTAGGCCCATATCAGATTTTGAGGCGTGTTGGTAAGGTTGCCTATGAACTTGGTTTGACAAATGAATTGGCATCGGTGTATCCAATTCTCCATGTCTCTATGTTAAAGAAATGTATTGGAGATCTGACATCTATAGTTCCTTTAGAGAGTTTAGGAGAATCCTTCTTATGAAGAAATTTCGATTGAGATTTTAGACCGGCAAGTAAGGAAGTTGAGAAACAAAAAAGTTGCTTCCGTGAGAGTGTTATGGAAGAATCATTTAGTTGAGGGTGATACTTGGGAGGTTGAGGCCGATATGATGTCCCGATATCCTCATTTTTTTCCTTCTACTCCTACTCTAGCTTGAGGTATTGAATTTCTCATGGTTCACTATTTTGGTGTCATGTGTGGTTTAGATGTTTCCATAATTTCCTTATTATGCATGTTCATGAAAAGCTTAAGTTTTGATAGAAAATGAGTCAACTTGATTGATTTCTACTTGTTTATGTGCATTTGAGTATAAATGGCATATGACTTATATGATATGATGTTTTGAACATGCTTTAGCTTGGAGTTGATGTTTTCTCCTCAGATATATGCATTGAAAGTATGAGTTGCATATGAATTTCATGATATGAAGAGATGAATGTATTGTAGCTTGGAGTTGATGTTTCCTAATGTAACACCTCGGATTCAGAGAAGGGAAAATATTCATTTCCTTAGCCAACTTGGTGAAGTAGGGTGTGAACGCCGAATGACTTGGCGATCCACCAAGTGGAACCCTGCCCTCTCGCCTTTTGGCCTGATTTCAGCGTCCAGTGTTCTGGAACTTTAGGCGAGCTAAGTTGAGCTCATCGTTCCGTTTGGCGTGTCGCCAAAGTGCCCTCTCCATCGCCTAATTGACTTCATCCAAGAGTCACTTAGTGTAAATTTTGGTGAGCTAAAGGCTTACTTGGTGAGTCGCCGAGTGGCCTTTGGCGAGCTCCAGCGTGAGTTATTTTCAGTTTTTAAGTCAGGGTCTTAAAAGTCTTTTCAGATTATTTTAATTCTATAATACGTCATTTTTCCCTTCATCTAAAGACCTATATAACATTTTCCCCCAAATTTCCCCAACTTTAAAACCATTCTCTCAAGAATCTAAAAGAAGATCAAATCTCTTCCCCCAAAATATTTCTCTCTTTAGAAACTTGAAGAAGAAGAAGGGTTCAATCTAGGGTTTCAAGGCAAGCCTCCATTTTCACCATTGAAGATAAGCATTTGGCTTTGAGGTATGATTCCTTCCATCCATGGAGTTCCTAATTTCTCTAATTTTCAAAGTAGAAATCCCCAATTGAGTTAGGGTTTTTCATCTATGTTATGTGTTATTTTAAGTATTGATTTAATTGATTAGTTTATGATCTTCTATGCATGAATTGAGTTAATCTCATGAATTTATGATGTTTTCCCTATGAACCCGTGAAATCCCATATTTTCCAAACTATGATCATATGATCAGGGGTATTGATTATGAAAGAAGTGTTTTATGAAATCAAGCATGAAGTTATAGAATTACATGAATTTATGAAGAAATCTATGTAAATGTTCTAAGGATGCTTTGAGAGTAAAGTATCAATGATGGTGTTGTTGTTGTGTTGTTGAAAGGATTTTCTCATAAACACATGAAACCATGATTGTGAAAAGTTTTCTCACATAGTAAGGATTCTAAGGTTGAAAGGTCTTTTCACCTAATTGAATAAAAAGATAAAGAGTTATCCTACTGAAACCTAGTTTGGATTGGTTAATGAATGATACATTTCCATGGATGACTTATGACTTATTGTAACACCCCATAATCTAGTAGGTTAAACTAGGGATTAGTGTGAGGGCAACAAGCCAAGGAAGAGGGCTAGGACAACCCACCATTCCTTTGACACTGCCTCACTTTCCACGACCAGTGGTGAGGACCACGTCTCGTGGTGGGCTAGACATTGGCTCCTCAAGGCTGCCCAAGCTAGACTCCTCCACACGAGCCACTTCACGGCTTGTGAAGCCTTAGATGGATCGTGGGAGGGGTCGTGGTTTTGCCTTAGCTTTTTAGGGGCTGGGGGAAGGTGGCTTAGCCACTGGTCCATGACCACGAGAGGGACCACGGCTCGTGGTTGGCACCACGACTCATGGAGCCCTCCGTGAAGAAGAGGCAATGGACTGCCAAGTGAGGGTAAATTGGGATTTTCCGATTTTAATTAGATTGAAGTGATATCATTTTACCCAAGCCTAGAACACCTATATAAGTGATTTTAACCCTTTAAACTCACCGTTCAAGTCATTATTTCCAAAACCCCAAAAGAAAACCCCAGCTCTTCCTCTCAAATATTTTTCTCTCTAGAACTTGAAGAACAATAAATAGTTCAAGCTAGGATCAAGGTCAAGTCTCCAATCCTCAAGAATTTGTGGGATTTTTAATCAAGGTATGATGGGTTTTCATCCATGGAATCTTTTCATCCATGGAGCCCCCAGATTTCCCCAATTTAGAAGAAGAATTCCCCAATTCTAGTTAGGGTTTCTTCTAATGTTATGGGTTTTGATCCAAGTGAGTGGGTTATGATTGTTTATAATTGAATTGATAGAATTACATGTTTTTAGGATGAATTTACATGTACCCATGCATAACCCATGTCTAGAAAGATGAAATTGATGTAAGTGGATTTTATGCCATAAAGGGGAAATCGAGGATTTAGATGTGTTCTTCTAGGATAAAGAGATACATTGTATATTGCTTGAGAGTAAAACATATAGACATGAATTGCTTGAGAGTAAAGCATACAGATATGAATTGATTGAAATCAAAATATATATGATGAATTATGACTTGCAGGCTTTGAGATTAGGATTGTCTTAAGACTAAGGTATGTATGATGATTAGTAGAACTTTTAGAGTAAAACTTATATGATGAATGATGATTATTAGGGCTTCGAGAGTAAAGCTTATACTATGAGGATTGTTGATTTGTAGATAGAATTTTTGTGGAAGGATTTACCCACATGATCTACCCTATGAATGTATGAATGCATGAATATGAAAGGTTTCCTCACATAAAATGATTCTAGGTTGAAAGGCTTTCTCACCTAAAATGAATCAAAGAATCTATGAATTATGATAGATAAGACTTAGATTGAATTAGCATAATGAGATGCTTCTTTCATGAATAGCTTGACTTGGTAACACAAGACCATGCATGGTAGCTTGAGTTAGTAGATCTCATAGATAGCCTTGGATTGAGAAATAGTACCCTTCCAATGGTTAGCTTGAACTAAGCACAATAGAGTGCTTTGCATGGTAGCTTGACTTGGTAAGGCCACACCATATCATGATAGCTTGGATTGAGCAATAGTATCCTTCCTTGAGTAGCTTGGACTTGCATGGGCGGATGCCCTCCATGATAGCTTGGTCTAGCATAATGAGGTGCTTTTCCTTGGTAGCCTTGAATTGGTAAATCGTAACTATTCATAGTAATGACTTGTCTTGGACTAGTGAAGAAATACTCGTCCATGAATAGTAGCAATAGCTAAAGAGGGACTAATCCCTAATCAAAGTAGCATAGTTATGATGAAACAATATTACTTCAAGGAATTGTAAGCATGTTTTAATATGAGATTTACTTGTATGATGGTAGATTAGCTTGGAGTATTGCTTTAGTTGCCTTCCTTGTTGTGTATGACTAGAGGTGGATGACCTAAGTCTTGAGTAAGAATAAGTTGAGGTTACTTGAGAAGTGTTCCTATTATAGTATGATGATTTATGCGTTGAATATGATTATGACTTATGTTATTATCTCTTATACTTATAGCCTATGTCTTATGTTGACTAATGTTTATGTTATGCCTCTGATGATGTTTATTTAAATGTTTTTAAATTTAGATGTGTTTAATTTATATGAAAATACTTTACTATATGTAGTATTTTATTAATTAAATAGCATTTCCTTAATCTCCTCTTAAATAATTTAAATTATAACCTCTTATGTTCAATTTGTTTAATTCATAGCCCTCTTCCTATCCAATTCTATTTCATATTCAATTTCATGTCACTTATGGCCATTTGCTTATTTCAATTATAGCCTATCTGATTCAATTCAATTCTCAAAATCCCCATCCTTTAATCTCAGCCATTCGTTCATCCAAATCAACTACAAGATCAAATCTTAATCGTCCATATCATTCAAACCAAAGGCTGAGATCAAATCTTCATTCTTATCTATTTTAAACCAAAAACCAAAAGAACCAAAACCTAAGCCATCCTTCTTTCTTCATCTTCCTCTCATCTCCTCCTCCCCTATCTCTCCCTCTCCTCTATTCTCCTAGCATCTCAGGCGAAGCAGCGAACGGCGCCGTCCAGCGAGCAGCCGCGAAAACCAGCCGGCAACCGGGCACCGCCTCCGATCCGTTCTTCTCGCCAGCAAGCGAAGACCGCGCCGGCCAGAAGCAGCTCGAGGACCAGCTCCGACCGGTGAGCCTCTTTCTCTATTCTCCTCCGCTCCAGTGAGGACGACAACAACAAACAGAAGCTCCAGCTGCTCTGACCAGCTAGCGGCGAGCAGCCAACTCCGGCGAAGGCAAGGTAATCACCGGCGAACCCCATCGAAGACGACAACAACAACAGCGAGACCCTCGCATCTCCATTCCTCTCCTCTTCGGCGAAGTTCTAGTAATCCAGGTATTTGATTAATCATCGTACATACATAACAGTACTTATAATAAAGCTAAATTGAAGTTTACCTGGACTTTTACATGGTCCAACAATTTCTCAAACACTTCTGTAAATAACTCTAATATTAGAACTCTAAAACTATTCAAATTTATTTAAGCTCTAGTTATATGAGACTGGCAAAACTAGATAATCAAACTTGGGATGGAAGAAGAAACAATGTCCGTGAATGTAGATTTATTAGGAGTCTAGACTCTCTAGAGAAAAATTAACTCTTGACTCACTTGAGCCTTTATCTCAATATGAAACTGACACTCTGAAACAATAGAGTTCATTCCAACAATCTTTGTATGGAAACAAGAAGACATACTGATTCCCAAGTAATTTGTGACATTCATCAGTCATCTTACCCAAGAGTCAGTTGTATGGAAGTTAGTGAGCACTCTTCTGCATTTATTTTACATAAAGACCGTCTTTGTTTGAAAGATATACAAACACACCACTGGATAAAACAAACAAGAAACCTCAGAATTAACAAGTGGAGCTTAGGTATAAATAGCCATGTCCTATTGGAGAACCATTCAAGTCAACAAGGCAGAAGCAAAAACATTCAGTCACTCCTGCCAATGTTATGTATGCACATATGAAAATAGAAAGGCTGCATGAAGTAGTAGCATCAAGTCAAACCATTTTACCTTTGAAGTATGGAAACCACTAACATGTGCACATAGATAAGGACTCAACTTCTAACCTCCTCGAGCGCACAACATTTCAGAAACTAATTTCAGCAGGCTCCCATAAAAAAGAGACCTTTAATCAATAAGACAGTATTAGTTATCTATAATGTGTTTAAATTTCTGAAATTCAAGTACAATTGTTTTCTATAATGTGTTTGTGTCCATCTAGTATTGATACTTAGCTTTAATTTTGTGATAATTTGTTTGTGTCCATTGAGGGTTGGCTTAGCTTTAAATTAGGTGATAATGTATTTGTTTAGCATAAGTACCAACACTAGTTGATCCTATTGATGACAAAATTGATTTTCTTGCAAAATCAATTTGTGTCCATCTAGTGTTGACACTTAGAGATTTAAATTTAGAAATAATATATTTGTTAAGCATAAGTACCAACACTAGTTGATTCTATTGATGACAAAATTGATTTTCTTGCAAGATCGATTTGTGTCCATCTAGTGTTGATACTAAGCTTTAGTTTAGGAATAATGTGTTTGTCAGGCATAAGTACCAACACTAGTTGATCCTATTGATGACAAAATTGATTTTCTTGCAAGATCGATTTGTGTCCATCTAGTGTTGACATTAAGCTTTAATTTCGGAATAATGTGTTTGTTAAACATAAGTACCCAACACTAGTTGATCCTATTGATGACAAAATTGATTTTCTTGCAAGATCAATTTGTGTCCATCTAGTGTTGACACTTAGCTTTAAATTTAAAAATAATATATTTGTTAAGCATAAGTACCAACACTAGTTGATCCTATTAATGACAAAATTGATTTTCTTGCAAGATCGATTTGTGTCCATCTAGTGTTGATACTAAGCTTTAATTTAGGAATACTGTGTTTGATAAGCATAAGTACCAACACTAGTTGATCCTATTAGTTGGTAGATTTAGTTGTTGGAATTAATTCAAAAATAGTTATAGTTAATGTTGTTTAGTTGTTGAAATAAGTTCAAATAAAGTTTAATTAACCCCTAGCTAGTTTGACTCATTATTTAAAATGATGTGGTTTAGTTGGTGGATTTAGTTGTTGGAATTAAGTCAAAACTAGTTAGAGTTAAAAAGTTGTTTAGTTGTTGAAATAAATTTAAATAAATAATGTGGTTTAGTTGGTGGATTTAGTTGTTGGAATTAAGTCAAAACTAATTAGAGTTAATATTGTTTAATTGTTTAAATAAGTTCAAATAAACAATGTGGTTTAGTTGGTGGAATTAATTCAAAACTAGTTAGAATTAAAAAGTTGTTTAGTTGTTTAAATAAGTTCAAATAAATTATAATGTGGTTTAGTTGGTAGATTTAGTTGTTGGAATTAAGTCAAAACTAGTTAGAGTTAAAGTTGTTTAAATAAGTTCAAATAAATAATTTGGTTTAGTTGGTGGAATTAATTCAAAACTAGTTAGAGTTAATATTGTTTAGTTGTTTAAATAAGTTCAAATAAATAATGTGATTTAGTTGGTAGATTTAGTTGTTGGAATTAAGTCAAAACTAGTTAGAGTTAAAGTTGTTTAGTTGTTGAAACAAGTTCAAATAAATAATGTGGTTTAATTGGTGGAATTAATTCAAAACTTGTTAGAGTTAATGTTGTTTGGTTGTTTAAATAAGTTCAAATAAATAATGTGATTTAGTTGGTAGATTTAGTTGTTGGAATTAAGTCAAAACTAGTTAGAGTTAAAGTTGTTTAGTTGTTGAAACAAGTTCAAATAAATAATGTGGTTTAATTGGTGGAATTAATTCAAAACTTGTTAGAGTTAATGTTGTTTGGTTGTTTAAATAAGTTCAAATAAATAATGTGATTTAGTTGGTAGATTTAGTTGTTGGAATTAAGTCAAAACTAGTTAGAGTTAAAGTTGTTTAGTTGTTGAAACAAGTTCAAATAAATAATGTGGTTTAATTGGTGGAATTAATTCAAAACTTGTTAGAGTTAATGTTGTTTGGTTGTTTAAATAAGTTCAAATAAATAATGTGATTTAGTTGGTAGATTTAGTTGTTGGAATTAAGTCAAAACTAGTTAGAGTTAAAGTTGTTTAGTTGTTGAAACAAGTTCAAATAAATAATGTGGTTTAATTGGTGGAATTAATTCAAAACTTGTTAGAGTTAATGTTGTTTGGTTGTTTAAATAAGTTCAAATAAATAATGTGATTTAGTTGGTAGATTTA